>JAKUCV010000388.1:52491-175004 GCA_028386065.3 Turnera subulata | reverse complement strand
CGGGGCACCAGCGGACACCCTCACCTGCTACGCGTCATAATACCGGGGAATCACCGGGCTCAACGGCCAGCACCCCACCGTGTGGAAGGCCATATTCGGCCGCATCACACTATGGGGCTTGACTGGAAGCGCCGGGACTCGAACCCGAGTCTTAGAGATGGCAGGTTGAAGGCCTTGCCACTGGGCCACCACCCCCGGTAGTGATAAATGATGCAATATGGTGGTGTGATTAAATATTGTTGTTATGATTTTTGTTTCTTGCCCCTAATCACATGACAATTGATGGGATCAGAACCAATATGACACCTCGTCAACATAAACTAATCTCTCCTTCATTATTCAGTGTTATTGAGCTAAGTGTTTCCTTATTGGAATGCTCAATGTATAGAATAGTTTAAGCTTTGCATATGATTAAGTAACTTCAGAACATCACAGTATTGATTCTTGAGAAACCAACATCACAACCTTAATTAAATATTAGTTGTAAACTTTTTGTTTTGGTAAGTTGGCTTATCTTTAATGACCATCAAATGATCTAAATTAGTCCGGATGGAGACATAATAAGAATGATGAATACTGAAATCTCTAGCATCTAGAATGTTGCGGTCCAAAAACTCAAACTCGAGATGCCTTTATTAATTTTTTTTGTTTCCCATCTGATAGTGACCATCAAATGATCTAAATTAGTCCGGATGGAGACATAATAAGAATGATGAATACTGAAATCTCTAGCATCTAGAATGCTGCGGTCCAAAAACTCAAACTCGAGATGCCTTTATTAATTTTTTTTTGTTTCCCATCTGATATACGAAGCTCTGTCCTGATTAATCCAGATTTGATCAGGGTCGCGCACCTGATTATGGTGGGTGAGTTTCGCAATGGAGATTTTTTTTTGCATACACAAAGACTCAAATTCGAGACCTCACTTAAGTAGAATTAAATTACTTGGATCAACCTCACATTAGTCGAGATGCATTGATTAATCTAGATTAGCCTGGAGGAACTTTACCAAACTCCAAAATGTTAATAAATTTTAAATTTCATGTACGATTGTACAGTTTAATGTGCGGCACATAGTAAGATGAGGACTAGAATTGACTAATGGTAGATAAAGCTTCAACCCTTTTCCAATAAGAAATGGGAATAAACTAGATGTCTCCGATCTAGAGAGACAAAGCCTAGNATAGTAAGATGAGGACTAGAATTGACTAATGGTAGATAAAGCTTCAACCCTTTTCCAATAAGAAATGGGAATAAACTAGATGTCTCCGATCTAGAGAGACAAAGCCTAGTTCCCCTCCTGGAATTGGCAACTGAACCCGTGAACCCAGCATGGATCCAAGTCCTTTTTGTCCTAACCACCGTTGCACAAGGCTCAATATGCTCATCAATTATTTCATGGGGATCTTCAAGCTAACTTTTTTCTTGAACAAGAAAAATGAAGTATCCTCTCTAGTTTATAGTTACTCAATTACTTACATGATCAAATAGCTTTATAGAGATTTCATTCTATAACATAGAGATAACTAGCAAGTCTATGGTTCTGTTCTGTCACCAATCCGTTGGCAGGCCATGGTTTCTTAACTAACCCACATCTTGATTTCATGTCCAAGTAAATGAACTTCACTTCTCTAATGATAAATGGATGGAAAATTTTGGGATCATTGATCACATCCCAAAATTAGTACTCCATAATATTTATTTACATATTACCTATAAAGAAAAATGGTAAGTGGAGTTTAAATTCTCAATCTTATCTAATGAGAATGTGGACTAAACCTCAACTAATAAATCCAATCCCCTTAATAATTGTTCATTGACTATAATATTACGAACTGCATAATTTTCATATATTGCAACCTTAGTAGTTATTGAAACTAATAAGAAATTTTTATAAATAAAGAGAATTAAGAGAATCTATACAAAAGGAGACACATAATCCTTCATTGACTGTGCTATTACCAATAGCATGTCATGACTTGGTACTAACTGAACATACTAATTTTTTAACCTTCTTCTAGAAAAATGGCATATGTACCCGGAAGCTGATCATTGACCCTAACACATGTAACGGCAAAAACTGAACTCGAGGAGTGGAAGACATAACACATACTATGACTCAAGGTCCTAAAATCCAAGGATGCTTGGGGCTTGGGATAATATATACTAGTACTATATACATTCATGATGTTGTGGTGTTTGAGAAAGGGGAGTGCAAGTATTTGTCTAAGTTATTTATGGGGGAGGGAGAAGAGGGAATCCATGTGAGGTGAGGTGATATAGTGTTTTAGGGGATTTGCCAGCTAAAACACCTTTGCTTTGTTTGCTTTTATTTTTGTGCAGCGTGGAGTTGTCGCTATTAGTACAAGAAATTGTAGCTTTTTTTGGACTTATATGCCTTATAATTAATATATATGCGAATTATTCAGCTACTAGTACAAGGAGTTGGGTCTTTTTGTATACTTCCACCCATCTATCTACCATAGATTGGACCATTTCATTTGCCTTTTAGATAAGTTAAACTAAAGCTAAAAATATCAAGTAGATCACATCTTCTAATGGGAAAATGAGAATAAGTTTAGTTTTTCACATTTATGAAAGTAAACCAATGGTAAGGAAAATATCGTAGTGTTATATGTCTAAAGCAAAAATATTTACCAAATGAGAACAAAATTAAAAGCCTAATCTAAAACTTTTCCGGTAAAATTCGTACTCTATGATGTACAATGTCAACCCAAATTATGTATTGTCTCAACATTTAGTTAGTCAATTCTGACTAATGATGCCTTGATAGAATTCTTGTAAATCATTCCTTAATTTATGATTTGACCCTCAGCTGGCTATAGATTCTGCAAATTTTCTTCCTGCATATTAACTCTTCTTTTAGTCAACTTTCTGAAGATTGGTTTAGTTCTACAGATTTCATTTCACTAAACTTGTTGAGTTAGTTTGATGCATTATAGGTTACTAGAATTAATTACATGTGATAAATCTGACACAGGAAACTCTTGGACTTGAAGACACGTTTTTGCTTTGTAACCAAGCATCCTTAGTTCTTGCAGATGTGCCAAATTAAAATTATGGAGCAAATTAATGGGATTAATTAAGACTGCCATTTCTTAATCCTCCCTTGGCATATGTCATAGCCCCATAAATGTGCAGATGGTTGGTTTTTATGTACCTAATTCAATTAATCACAGCTAGGCGACACTATAAGTGGCATGACACATTTTGTCCCCATTATGTATATAGAAATTACTTGAAGACATTATAATATGCTTCCTCGAACTACTCTTGAACTCCCAATATATAAATACTGATATTAGCTGGACAATTTGTATATCAGATGCAAAGTCTTCCAAAACACGACAAAGTAAGGTGAAACTAACACTTATTTTTTTTTTGAATTTTTTTTTTAGTATCAAAAAAAAAAATTATTGAGGTGCATGGTTCTTACATTTAAGCTCTTACATATTGAAAACCCATCTAACCCATTAATTATTGGACCAACTACAATTAGCAAATGAAATGCTAAAAAGTTAGAATAGTGGGATGCATTTAATCCCATGCATCGAAGAACATGGATGATGAACCCATGTTAAATATAGCCAAGATTAGTGAAGGTTGAAATTAATGATATTATTTAACTTTTAAACCCAAAAACTCACAAAATGAAATGAGCCACTTTATTGGGACAACAAGCCACCACCAATGTCATTTTCATTTGTTGATCATAACGAGACAAAATATTTACTTGCAACTATATGGGTGTAAATACAAACTCCATTGCACAAGAAAACAAACGTCTCCCCTCTCTCTCGCTCACATGAAATTTTCTTGGTGGAGCAAACACAGATTCATGATCCCATGAACAATTAAAAATTCCGAATCTGCCATTATTAGTTGCAGACGGAAAAAAGAAAAATAAAGTAAAAAAATAAAAGCTTTATACACAAAAACAATATTAACCCCAAAGTACATTTCCTCCTCTTTTTTTTTTCCCCTTTTCAAAAAGGACCCCGTTGCATATATGATGTATATATATCATTGCACCACCTTGGCAATCCGGGAATGCCATCGGATTCCGGCACCGGAAAAAAGAAAGAAATGTTAATTAGTCTTCGGAGATGCTCTCTAGATGAGGCCGCCATACTCCCACGCGGCCGGTCCGGCGATCCCGGCGTGAGGATTTCTTTTCTACGCTCATCATTAGGTGATGACCATCATCACAATCCGATGAGACATGATGAGGGGTGCACTTATAGTACTTCTTGCTCTTCTTTGAAGACTTCTTGTGGGATGTGGCACTACTACCGCCTTTTTTACTCTCCGGCAAGGAAGAAGCCGGGATCAAGAAGTAAATGCTGCCTCTCTTGAGCTCGGAATCCGGCGAGAGGATCAAGATCTTACGCACCACACCTTGAGAGCATGGCTTGCTTAGGACATGGTTAGGGTTTGCTTGGAGGACCTCATTGGCTGTGATTGGACCCGTCATTTCTTCCACATAGCCATTCAAATGAACTACACGGATCAAGTCTAGGGCACCACAAGGAAGAACACAAGCCAAGCAACACCTTAAGCTATTGCCCATATTTTTGAGAAAAAAGAAACAAAGCTAACACAAAAAAAAAAACACAGACACTTAGGGGGTGTTTTTCTTTCTTCTATGTGATTCTACTTTCGTCTTCTCTATTTGGGAGGAATGTGAGACCAAAGGGGAGGACAAGGTTTTATAGGAACAACCGTACGAATAGGAACAAAGTAGGATATGTTATATTTTATGTTTCCTCTCTTGTAATGACTAATATGTCCTCTGAATATATAAAATATCATGTATAATCTATGGTCTTGGCATTAGTTTTGTTCCATTGATAAATGGTATAAATTGCCCTTCCTTCTATTCGTGATTAACGTGAGCCGCCTAGTAATCCCCATGATTAATCCTTATCTTAATTCGGGTTTCTTTCCCTTTAATTAACATCTCTCAATTAATATATAACTAATAACCGCCCTCCAAGATTTTGCTTCGACCTCTTTTTTTTCCTATTTAAGTAATGTATGGATCAAGTTCCCCAATTATGTATTTTGAGAGTGCTAAACCAAAATAGAGAAAAAAACCATGTAGAATTTTGAGTTCAAATTGCAGTCATACCTAAAGAGGTAATGTAGCGATTAAAACCTAAATTTCATACTTATTATGCATTTATTTCTTATACATAAAAATATATTTAAAAAATAAGCAAAACTCTGTTGGACCGATCAATAATTTTTTCTTTTAATTTTCAGATATAACTTATAAGCCAATCAATATCAGTTTCAGCCAAAGTTTTTTCCTTCTTGTGTTTGGATAAGTCGGTTCAATTTTTTTTTCTTTTTATCTTAAATGAGATGAACAATTCACATTTTTATGACCTGTCGAGTTATCCAATTGTAGAAGACTCAAACATGCCACGTAGAACTCAAACCAGACAATTGTATAAATCATAGATGTAAAACATTGACAAATGTATGAACCACAAAAATCCAAATATCCATTTTACATTTGTTTCCCCCTTCAAACTCCACATAAAAGTACTATAATAGCTTCTTCATTTTTTATTACTGATCATGGCAAGAGATCCCTGCCGCAAACTCTAGAGTTTGTACTTTTATGGGGTAATGATAATAGTTGATTAATTAGTCCAAATTAACAATCATAAGGCAACAGCAAATACAGGCAAGAAAACAAAAATAAAATAAACCAAATAACATCAAATACAATTATTTTCAAGGTGGTCCCACAACATGCCATAAGTAAACCAGTTATCGCGAATATAGGAAGGAACAGAAGTACATACAATTAAATTATATAAATTAATGACTTTGGAGTGGAATAAGTTGATTAGGTACGGAATGGCAATGGAAAGAGTACTGTACACATACTACTACATTATTATCATCATCATCATCATCATCATCTGTACATGTTACTATAGTTGTTTGTGTCCATGGGAAGCTTTTTGTCTCCTCTTATTTGTGGTGAGATCTTAAGAGGAGAGGGTATATAATATCTTAGGAACTAGCACACGGTTATGCATCAAAGGACCAGTCTGGCCAAGAACAGCTGATATGGGTCCCTTAATTTTTATTTTCTTGTTTAAAAGGAGTAGAATTATTTGGTTGTGATTGGACATTGGACTGTAATCATGAGGTCTTGTTTTTAATCCGAGTTTTTCCAAGAACATGGAATAGGTTCAGGAAAAAAAGAATTGGACTTCTACTATGAGTTTAAATGGGGCTTGATATTTGAGTGGAATGAACTGGTTCTAGTGATTTGGTCCAGCATGTGTAGGGAAGACAATTAATATTGGTGCCTAATTTTACGTTTGTTATAATCAAGGTTGTTAAACCCAGCTCAACCATCGACCCGGCTTACTTAGGGATCAAGTTGTTAAACCTGGCCTGGGCATCGAACTGGTTTAGTTTAGGAGTCAAGAGAATCGGGATTCAACGAGGGTTCAATAGGGGACAAAAGGGTCCCTTATTCCTCCTGATCTGAGTAAGAGGACACTGATTTTTTTTTTAAAAAAAAAGAAACAAAGGATCGAGAAAAAACCGGGAAACCCAGAAAACACAGACAAAACCAACCGGGTCATTTGTCCATAAGAACCAAAAAGCCTTTTGGACCGGCCTGGCCTCTGGGTGTAGATTAACCCTGTTGAACCAACCAAGCCGATTTGATTTTAACAACCATGGTTATAATTAATAATAGATTGGAAAGAAAAATTGAGGAAGAGTGTTAATTTACTCCCAAATAACTTACATTATCAAGGATTAGACACTTTCATGTTAATGTCGTCATATCAATTGATGGAAGTGTTAAATTACTGCTGGTAGAACCCATAAGAATTGGATTATGTGGGGTCTTCAATCATATATTGGCGAAAATTAACTGTTGCGATGCCACTAATTAATCAAGTTTTGAATAGAGAGTTTGACCCGTTTGTTTTCTCATTGATGCTACATAATTACATTCATTTATCCTTTTAAAAAAATATACATAGATCAAAAGAAAAAAAACCATGATTGAATGATTGATCGATTGTGTTATCACGTACCTTAATGCAATTGTTAATCTTTCTTTTATCAATAAGGTAATTTAAGGGAACTTAGTTCATATGTTGCGACCAAGCATAGCTAGACATATATCTACTTAATTTCTTTCTCTTATATCTTTTGACAAGGATACATCACCTAACTGTTTAGTGCATCCTCAGATGAGACCAAAGCAGTTGGGTATATATATATATATGACTATATATGAGGGTTTTAGCTTTAGATACTAACTAATAAACTCCACAAATGCCATTACATATGCATCACATTAATTATATCTTCTATAAAATGCCTAAGCAAGATGAGTTAATGTTTGATTCTTTTTTTGGTCAAACTACCCTTTCTATGATCTTGTGATGTTACACTCATGGTTATCAAACCCGGCCCGGCCCGGCTGGTTGAACCGGGTTAACCGTGATCCGGAGACAAATCCGGGATTTTTACCCCTCCGGTTTGTATCCTCCAAAAAACCGGCCGGGTCATGCTGGGTTCTCCGGATTCTCCGATTTTGTTGACCCATTTTCGGTTTTTTCCGGGTTAAAAGTAAAAAAATTTTAAAAAATTGTCTTGATCAGACCATGATCAGACCTTTGGTTGGACCTTTATGTAAAAATATGCATATTTTTACTATTATTCCTAATACCGGTCATACCCAGTTGGACCCCGGTTAGACCTCTAAAACTGCGACCCGGCCACTGAAACGGGTCAATGTCCGGGCCGGGTTTAATAACCTTGGTTACACTAATTAATTATCCCCTAAAGCAAACAAGCTAAGCCGTCCCAAAAACCCTACAAAGGTGAGCAAATTATCTTGCCATTAATATCTAAGCTAACCCTCACTAAAAGCTCACTAAACAAAGGAGTTAGTATTTGGATAATAGTTAATACACATAATAACTACCATACCTTCCTCAACAAATGGATTATTACCAGTACTATACTACCAATTAATTACAACAGCCGTACTAGAAATGGTAGGTTATTTTAATTAATCATTACTAAAAACGGTAGTTTTACACTTTGAAGTACTACTACTTTAAGAAGTACTCTGAATTATCCCCAACCAAGTCTATTTGTCCATTACTACTACATATACGAGGAAGCTTCGTGGCATGGAGGTTTCTGGCACCGACCACAGTTCTCACAAAGCTCAAAATTAAGGTTATAAGTTTAACAATAATTAATAATCATCTTTAAGAAAACGCACGAGGCGGGCCTTCCCCTGCAGCCAATTAGCTGCAAGATTCTTAGTGTAATTAAGATTGAATCCAAAAACTAAAAAAAAAAAAAAAACAGGCTACAGAGAGAGAGCTTAGTCTTAGATCAAGAAAAGTCCATAATTGAACAACGTGAGGCAAGTCTGTCTTTACACTAAAGCCAAGGTGGAAGCACTAATTAATTAAATCTAATAAGTTGGTGGGTAATCAATCATCATTGGTACTTGAGTACACATATATACACACATACAATTTTAATTTAATTTAATTTAGGAGGATCATGAGTACCCTCTAGGCAGCTATTAAACTTACTTACCGTATTGTACTTTAATTTTTTTTTGATGGTGGTGCTTGGAGAGGAGGTTATTATCTCTAGGTGCAGTACGGTGATGATAATTTTGGTGCATAATCTTGAGCCATAGATTTGTCTGGTGCAAGTTAGCTGGCAAGTAATATTTATTGTAGTGTTTTTGTTTGCTTTATCCTAAGTTAAATTCGATACACGAGCGGTGCGGTTTGGCCTTAATATATATGTGATCAATCTCTCTTGATTCAGTGTATCTGTGGTAAGTTTAATTGCTTATTATCTTCAAAGTGGATATGGAAGATTTCGTTTTTTTTGAGTGGCAATTCTAAAATCTCACTAGCGACAAATTACCAAATTTGAGTCCAGAGATTTGATTCAATCAATCAATCAACCATCGGAATGTGTTTAGGGATGACAAGATTAGAGTCAACCAACAAACCCTTGAAATTACAGGGTCTAATTAAAGAGAGATTAATTAGGTATTCAATTACATGTATAGTTATTTCTTGGTGTTTCCCCTTATCTAATTAAGTAGTTGAAGTTTTGGTTTGTAGAAGGTTTAAAAATCATAGTCCTCGTGAACTCACAAAATCAATGAAGATATGGCACCGTGGAGTATTGAAGGTCCTATCTGTTTTGAGTAAATTATTTTATCCTAAATTTGTACTATATTTGGTTATAAACTGGTTTAAGACGATTCAAAATGTGCACGGACAAATTATACTAAAGTTGTGCACCAAATGATGTGGCGATTGAGGGTTTATACTTGCTAGAATCATTTATGATCGATGTGGCTTAAATCAACTACCACATCATTTGATGATACATTTTTTTGGATTATTTTGATAAGGGTTTTTCTATCTTGTGCCCTAGGGGCACATGATAAGCCACTAAATAAAGAAATAAATTTCCATAATTAATGAATATTATTTCTATTGTGACTGAAATAACCTTTCATTGAATTAATTACACAACATAATCATTGTTTATAGAAAAGTTATTTCAGTCACTAAGGAAATAACACTCATTAATTATAAAATCCATTTTCTTATTTAGTGGCTTATCATGTGCCCTTAGGGCACAAAATAGAAAAACCTTTTTGTTAAATATTTTTGGTAATGCATATTGCAATTGCTCAATATAGTGGGCATTGTAAGCTGTTGAAAAGAAGGTGGGCATAAGCCATCAATGCCCTTTTGTTGTATAGTAGATCATGCATTTAATGAAGTGGTTTCATTTGCTTGTCCACACTATGCACTTTTTAAGAACTGCAATGCATGGAGGATCCCTGCGATTTATTTGGTGAAATGTCAAGTTTTTAACTTATCAAAACATGTGAGTATATATTATTGTGACCCCAACTCTAAATTATAGTGGGTTGGTAAGATCTAACATCACCTGAAGAAGTCCCCTTTAAAGAAGATATATCTCTTGCACATCCATAATTTTTTCACAAGGACCCATGTGGATTAGGGTCGATTTTCTTGAAACTTAGCCACACGTTAAACTGGTGATAGGTTTCCATTTTCTCTTCCTAAAAGTGAATAGGATTTAACAAATCAAGGGTCTTTTATTTCACACATTGCAAGTAATTTTTGTATATATATATGGGCCTATATGTATATATATCCGCCCCCTTGTCCTAAAATTACTAATATTTTCATTCACTCATAAAAGTGTAATATTTTATAGTATTTTTTTATACTAATCCAGGAAAAGTGAGACTTGAATCCGAAACCTCACCTGCTTTTGACACAAGTCCATTGGTATGCTACAAGCCCATTGGTATATTATATAGTATTTTGATAATAACTCATGACGAATATTATTTCCCTAATCATTACGAGTCGAAAGAATTCCTCCATCAAAACAATAAACAAATGAGAGATAAATATATACATATAAGACATATATGCATATAGACTAATACTGAATAATAACGATTCGAAAACATTGTGGAAAAGGAGCATATATACGTAAAGAAAAAGGTATTGCATAGAGACTGGACCCGAAACAAGACAGATACCAAAGATGCCAACACATTAATAGCTCAAGAGCTGGAAAGTTATATATGTCTTCAATTGAAACACACAAAAGTGGTTAATAGAGTTCCACGAAGTCCATCTTTGCTAGCTAAGAACCCCTTTGGATCATATCGATATAATAATTAGGTTGCAACTTGAAATTATTGCCATTTTATCTTCCTTGGTGACATACACAATATGATAAGCAATGCAATACTCCAACAATCAATCGAGTATTCTAGATCTGTTGAGTATCAAGTGTGAATAATTGTTCGACATCGGATGAAAAGAGGCCAAGCTTGTATATCGAGCTACTCTCGGCGCTAACAAATTTTCGAATAAAATATAATCATAAATTAAAACTTGGGAGAGCAAGCTAGCTAGAACAGCGAACATAAGTTGTTGAGATGTACTGCACGTATCATTGTGAACCATAAATGAAGGTACCTAACAAGTTCGTTTGTCCTTTCTTGCATGATTGCACGCACTGCAATCCTCCATGATCCATGAGAGATCTTAATTTGCACATTTGGTATAACTCACTGATTAATTACCATACGTGTTCTTTTCAGGCTAGCCATGTTCTTGTTTGGTGTTGGTGCAATTTGAATTCTGTGGTGCACATTCAGATTTCTAAGATTGCTAAGATTTGCAGTCAATAATTAATCCAATAAGTTCTGAGATGAGTGAAATCAAGATCAGGAGTGGTTGGGATAGATAATCTCATTAATGTTCATATTATATATGAATATGCATGGTTATGAAATCTACATGCAGCCAGATAGTAAAGGTAGCTATGATTTCTTTTGTACTACTTGGTCAAATAAATTATTTTTGTAATGCTTGTTTCATGTTTCCGGACATTGTGGTAGTAGATCTCCCACGATATGTAATAAAATTTCTCAGTCATATATTCTTGAAAAAAAAAAACATTGCTCGTGTATAGTTTTATCTTATTATATTTGGTTCCCCCAAAATTGTCATAGAGATCGAGTGTCTTGGCATCATAGGTCAAAAAATTGCTAGCCAAGATGATATAATTTGCTTTTAGCATTGGAAATGAACAAAATCTCCCAGCCTTGTCACTTTTCTTAAAAGCAAAATATAATACTAATTAATTTAAAACATAACGAGAAGCTCAACTCATGAGGATAAAACCTAATGGAAAGATAACTAGTTGGAGCTATTCTAACTGAACCAAAGGATCTTGAGTTTGAGTTTTGAGAACGCAACACTCTAGAGGCTAACGGCACCAACATTTATAGTTCCTATCATGCATTGATCTGGAATAATCTGGATCCACTGATATCTCTTAAAGGTATACTAGCCTAAGATACAAGTACCAAAGCAAAAAAAAAATTAAAAATGGGAAAGAGAAATACTTTTTGATAAAGGAAAGAAAAAGACTTTAGATTAACCTTTATTCCTCCAAGAATGTCTTCACTAAATTAGTAACAAAACGAGAAAAGAAGAGAATCTTAAAAAGACAATATTTCCTATTTAATTATTAATTTTTTTATTTTTATTGAAAATTAATTTTATTTCCATAAAAATCTGTATTTATCTATGTATGTGCATGGATTCATTCTATAAGTATTACTATCTTGCTAAGCAAAGCGTTTGGGCAAAACAAATTTCCATTTTGGGTTTAATAGTGGTCCTGCCAATTCTGTGTCCAGATTTAATGGGCCAAGTCAAAGTGTACGGTCAACAAATTACCAAGACAGGCTAAGAGGGCCCAATATTGAAAGTGATGGCAGAAAAACACAGGCAAATATGTGGAGACAAATTACCGCCCAAAAAAAATGTGGAGACAATTTAATGCCTGGTAGCTTGGGCAAGTTATTACACCATTACTATGATGTGGACACTTTGGATTAATGGTGGGAGAAGTCAATCCACTATATATCTCATTAATGTTTGCATAAAGTACATCATATAGATATCCTCTTTTGTTTGATTCATTTTTTTGCCATGTTAGTTTGTGCTTAATTGGCATGAGTTGTGAATTATTTAACTTGTCTAGATATTAATACTAGTTTTTTAGACATGTAGAATCATAGGGAAAGATTAGTCCAGCTGACCGCTGGGGTATGGTATATATATATAAAAAAAAAAACTTAACCAAACAAAACGATTTGCATTGAAATTTGGACCTATTCTTGTGACCCATTTTGAGTATTAAACATTCCTTCTTCCATTTGCTCCAAATGTTTTGGCAATTTGAGAAATGAATCGTTTCATAGTGAGTTGGAACAAAATGTAAAGTAATTCCATTGCAGTTACTTCTTTTCCTTTGGTTCTGTTTTCTTTTCTCTTCGGTCGCAAAACAGCCCAATTTAAGCATTAATGTACCAAACCCAATTCAAATTTGTGCAAGTAATGGGGCTAATTGAGTTGTGCTTCCCAAGCCCATATATCTTGTTCTTGGGAAATTTCTCCAAAGGTTGGTTCTTGGATATTCTTTTCACAAATATAATATTATTGTGATTGTTTATTTGAAGCTATGCCCAGGTATTGATTAACGAATTCAAAAATTGCTAGTGAAGAAATTAACTATTTTTATATAGTCACAATAATTGGACATTTCTTTTCACATTTAATTATACACAGATAGACAAGGCTTTAAAGTTTGAGATCAGAGCTTACTAGAGGACAACCTTAACATAGTCAATCTAGTGTCTTGGTGTCGCAACTCTGCTCATCTCTTACCATGCCTAATGTTAGCTAACTTAGTGTTTCATCATTTTTTGGTTTCCTATTCGAATCCAATCCAGGTTGCACACCTATGGTAGGTGAATTTTCGGATGGGGATTTTTAGCTTACCTTGAAGATTCGAACCCGAGACCTCCCTAGCCTAATGCTAATGTCCTAAGCCATTTTTTTTCTATGACTAACCTTAATGTAGGCTGCATCACTTTCACTCCATTAATCTTCCTCCAGTTGACAGCTAATTCTGTAAGTAAACCAGAAGGGAAATCAAAGAAATGAGAAAAAAAGATTCTATTTCTTGTCATCTTTATTCCCATTTAATTAGCCACCTACCACCATAGAATTATCGTACAAGGGTTATTACTACATATTACAGGGTTTTAGAATTCTCAAAAAAAAAAAAGAGCCTTCTATTTCTCCACAAATTAATGACGAGCCATTGTAACAGGTGAGTCATCAAATCAAAGAGTAATCCATCATCTATGGCAACTCTTAAGTCTTTATATAACATACTACAAGGATTGATCCTCTCAATAAATGAAGAGCCAGTTTATAGAAAAGTGAGACATCTAAAATTTATCTATGGCAACTCTTGTTCTACTTCAAGCATTGGCAGCCATCAATATTATTATTACCATCTGTACCATTGCCATAGCTGAACCACTACCAAAGTTCTCTGCCATTCTTGTTTTTGGAGATTCCACAGTAGACACTGGCAACAACAACTATCTTAATACAGCATTCAAAGGCAACCACCAACCATATGGTCAGGATTTCCCAAACCACATTCCTACAGGAAGGTTTTCCAATGGGAAGCTCTTGCCTGACTTTGCAGCCAGTTTCCTTGGCATCAAAGACACTGTCCCTCCTTTCCTTGATCCAGCATTGTCTGATGATGACATCCGAAACGGGGTCTGTTTCGCGTCCGCAGGATCAGGGTACGATAACCTGACAGCTGCTGCAGCTGGAATCATGTCAATTTCCAAGCAACTTGAGATGTTCAGGAACTATATCACCAGGCTCAAAGGCATTGTAGGAGAAGAGGAAGGTAGTAGGATAATTGAGGGTGCTTTCATTATTGTTAGTGCAGGCACAAATGACATTATTGATAACTACTATGATGCACCCACAAGGAGGCAACAGTTCAACAATATTGGTGGGTATCATGACTTTCTTCTGAATATTCTGCAAAATTCTGTAAAGGTAAGAACACTCTAATTTCGCGTTACATCAATATTTGTGACTGGTCTTTTATTTTTATTTTTTTACACTAGTCAATGCTGAAGGTAGGACTCGAATCCGAAACTTCACCCCTCTAAGTTTTTGTAAAAGTACCGATGGTTCTTTTAAGTTTTTATTTTCTCTAAAACAATTTATAGGATCTGCACAATCTAGGAGGCCGTTCTATTGCAATTGCTGGACTGCCTCCAATTGGGTGTGTTCCCTTTCAAAGAACAATAAACTTCAAGCAACCAAGTGATCCGTCCTGCATAAGTGAAGAGAATACAGACTCACAATCCTACAATGAAAAGCTTAAAGGACTGATAACCAACCTACAGAAATCACTTCCAGGGAGCAGAATTGTCTACGCCAACATTTATGACCCATTGATGGGCATGATTAATCATCCACAGAACTATGGTAAGCTTAAATAGCATAGCATTTGCCACATAGGAGGTATTGGCCTACTTAATTTATTACTGTGGGTACACCATGGACTTCTGCTGCTAATTTATTTAGACCAAGGACTCTGCCTGGTACACCAAGGACTTAAATTTATTTTGACACAACAGGTTTCACAGAAGTACACAGAGGATGCTGTGGAACAGGTTTAGTGGAACTAGCAACCCTGTGCCATTCTGCAACACCCACATGTGGAAGAGCTTCCCAGTTCTTGTTTTGGGATGCCATTCATCCAACTGAGGCTGCCTACAAATACATTTTTGATACCCTTATTAAACAAGTTCTACCACAATTCGTTTCCACGCGATCATAGACTCCCTGGCCGGCTTTTCGTTGATTAAGAACTTGTAAGCATGTATTGTTGTACATCTATGTATTAGAGAGAGTGGGAAGGGATGCTACGATATTGGCTCTTTACATCTCTGAATGTGAAGTTGTACTTACTAGTTACTAATGAAGTTACTAACTACTGCCGAAGCCATACCAAAATTCTCCTTCTCCTGCTCCTCCTCCCCCAGCTGGTTATATATAAGACGTATCCCCCACTCTTTTGCATCAACTAACCACGACGGCTGGAGTGTAAGCTTTACCTGATCACCTTCTCTCAAGAGGATGACATCTCCAAGTTCTTCAAGCCTCCAGTAACTCAACCACATTAACATATCCCCGACTGATCTTGGAATGCCATGAACTTTTGGTGCATAGTGATGATTTTTTCCCGTAGTTTCGTTGCTGATATCTAAACCAAAACCAAACAGACCAGGTTCTTCTTCTTCTGTTTTTCTTTGCGGATATTTAAGGCAATATTTAAGGCATAAACTAAAACCAATGAGCTTATGGCCAACCTCCCCTGGTAAAAGATGGAAACGTATGTATGCAGCTTCCCCCTCTCCTCTCCGGGTGCGATATGGGTGATCAAACCAATCTGCAGCCACGTCCGCTCCTCCTGGTAGAAAAACGCTATGCATTGCATGCTCCCTTGATACCTATATATATGAAATAATTAATGCCGATGGAATTAATTAATTAATTAATCCACACAAAATCATTATTGCAAATAATTAAAGGTTACGAATTAGCTTATATCTATATATCTATATAGCCAACAAAAATATTACAGCAAGCAAGCATGCACCTGAAGAATACTAGTACGCTTCAGCCACCCTGCCATTGTATTGTACAGTAGTACTTGATCATCAGTCCCTGGGGTGACTGCAATATTTCCTAATCCCAGATGCTTCTTTACTTCACTGTCCATGTTTCCAACTGGTTCTACTTTGAAATAGCCTTCCAAGTCAATTAGCATCGCACAGTGCGAGCAACAGATACTGGTTTTTTCCTGAAACGAGCTTTGATGAGTTTCAACCCTTTCCAATGATTCGCAACCTGAAACAGTCAAGCTTTGCGAGACCGCAGAAACTAATTTCAGATTTCTGCATCGCTCTAGCCAAAGATTCTCAAGCTGGAGTTGCTTGATGCTTTCTGGTAGACATGTAATAGCATTTCCACTAAGATCTAAGTGCTTCAATGACGGCAGGCAGCTTCTAAGATCACTATCAAAAAAATTATCTGATAAACCACGGTCTGCAAGGCGTAGCTCTATTAGTGTCTTAGGGAGAAACCCCAACTTGAGGCAGGTTGATTGCAACTCGTTTCCAGCTGGTGGTTGAAAAAACCGCAATGCTGATCGCATCCAAGACAATTTGGATTCCCTAGAAGAATCATTAATCATGATTCCACCTGCATCTAGCACTGTCAAGGACTCGAACTTCTGCAACTCCCTCGGCAAGTTTCCGAGATTCAGACAACCAGATATATTAATATTTTTGAGAGATTTCAACACCGGAAGCTTTAAACGGATATTTTTACAGTCCTTCAGGTTTAAAGATTCAAGTTTCACTAGGTCTCCAACAGATCCATCAACCTCCTTCAGGTTTATGCAGCCTTCTAGTAGCAAGATCTCGAGACTAGGGAGTCCTTTGAAGTTGGGAGCTCTAGTCAGCTCCTCTGAATGTCTCAGGTCAAGTACTCTTAGAAGCGGGAGATGCTGCCCAGATAAAAAAGAGATTAATTAGTCCTCCTGCTATTATGACAAGTTCAGTGGCAATGATGTATACAAACAAATAAAACATGGTAGACACTGATGAGAAGATAGAAGCATATACCCTGACTCCACTCCAAACTTCTCTTAATTTACTATATGGCATTTCAAGAACAACCAGTTTTTCGATGCAGAGATCATTTGGTATACGAGTCCAAGAGAATCCATGCCACTGTAACCACACCAATGTTCGAGGCATATCCTTGTTGTCTCCCTCAAGCTCTACATTACTGAGAATCAACAGCTGCAGATACTTCATCTTTGCAAATGCCTCCTTAAAAAACAGAGCTGTTGGAGAATCGTTCCCTGATGTCGAAAAGGAAAAGTTTAGCCTACGCCTTTTTGAACCATTACCTCCAGGGAGTTGGGCGGAATGTGGATTAGGAACTGGAAGCCTCAGGCTCAGACACCTAACTGATTCTGTACCCTGTTTGGCAACGTATGTGAGGAGAAAAAAAAAAAAAGAAGTCTAATTTAAACCAGACATGGCATGGAAAGCTTGAACAAGAAAGATCGCATGAATATAAAGCATATTGGTACTCACAGTGTTTTCAGTCAATACAAAGATGGCATCTTCATTATCCCACACTCTTCCTCGTTTTCCTGGATTGTCTAATGACTCTTGACGAGCAAGATCCCGGCCCACGTCTCTGATCAATTGATGCATCATCAGCTTACCTTCATGATTGAAACTTATTAGACATCTATCCATGAGATTCCTAATCCCAGCTGCTGACTTAAACCCACAACCCTCCAATATTTTAATTGCATAATCTTTGTCCATTCCGTTGTCGTAGAAGCAGGCGAGATCAAGGAATAATTTCCTGTCGTGATGGTCTGGAAGAGAATCATAACTTATCCGAAGAACATTTTGAACTTCGAGGTTAGAGTTTGCTTCCAACTTTTGAAGTTCACTCTCCCATACATCTGTTGTGGTGCCAGATAGAGAAGAACCCACAACCTGAAGAGCCAACGGAAGTCCACCGCAATAACACACCAAATCCCTGGAGCACTTTTCATAGCAATCCCTGGGGTGTTCTTGGCCAAATGCATGCCAACTCAAGAGCTCAAGTGATTCATCATCTCCCAATGTCCCAATCTCGAACATCCTGTCACGTTCATGTGCCCTCGGTATATTCTTTTTTTTGGTTGTAATGATAATTTTGCTTCCTGGATAAAACCAGTCTTTCTTTCCAATCAATCTATCGTATTGGTCCAAATCATGCACATCATCCACAACGAGAAGCACCTTTTTGTGACTTACAACATGCCTGATCATAGCACTCCCTTCAGACACCCCAAAGATTGAGTTCATGACATCAGCTTTTCTCGTTAGGCCTTGAAGAAGTTTAGTTTGCAAATGAAACAACCCCTGATGTTGCTTTGATATCTCTCTAACATCTTCAAGAAAGCAACTACCCCGAAACTTCTGGAAGTTCATATTATAGACTTCCCTGGCAATAGTTGTCTTGCCAATTCCACCTATACCACAAATTGTTGCTACGCCAACATTGCTTGACCCGTCTTGCACCCATGAGTTGATGAGATCCATTTCTGATTCTCTGCCGACCAACTTGGGGGCAGCATTGAGAATTTTGAGCCGCACTTGGTTTCCAACCATTTTAACGATTTCTTGAATTACATCGAAGTCATATCTACATGTCATCAAGACGAGCAAATATTAAAAAGCATGATAGAAAACCAGGGATGGCATGTAATTATCCATAAGCAAAAATGGTCATAAAAGAAAACAATACTCTCTAGGCAGAAACTATTAGTACGTACGTACCTATGTTTCATAAGATGTACTCCTTTCAGAGCTGCAACGTCTCTTAATGCTGCTCTCCATCCCTCCACTCTATCCATCTTCAAATCCTTGTTGTTGTCGTGTTGATCAAAAGATTCAGCAATGCTCCCTCTCTGATGCCTCACATCAGATGGATCCACGTGATGAAAAACCGGCAGGACATGATGCCCATCTTCTCTGTGACGTTTCATGATCACCACAAGCTCGTCCAAGCACCATCTTGAGGAAGCGTAATCTTTGGAGAAAACAATCACAGATATTCTTGACTCTTGAATCGCCTTTTCCAGCTCTGACCTTATATTCTGCCCTGCCTGGATTTCATCATCGTCCCGAAACACATGATATCCTCCTGCAGTTAACTGTCTGTAAAGGTTATCAGTGAAGGTATATCGGGTATCCGGACCTCTGAAACTCAAGAACACATGATAATGACCGGACTCATCAGGCTCTGCAGAGGAGGAGGCTTGCTCTTCTTTTGCTTCTAAGGATTCCATAATAGCCATTATTCAAGAAGAGTAGCAAGAATTCAGATGATGTATGTAACTGGTAGTATTAGCAAGTGAAAGGTTTCAAAGGGAAAAGAAACTGAGTGAATATGGGAACCATGGAAATTAATAGAGTTACTCAAGGTATAAAATGTAATGCACTGATAATGAATATGGCCTGGATTTAGGCAACTTTCAATGTTATTTCAGTCGTTGGGTGCTACAATTTCGTGGAAGTAGCCTCTTTGGAGAGAGGAGAGAGGCGTATTATAATTAGGAGTTTTCAATGTTGTGTCCTAGGAGCATATAATAAACCCTTAAAAATGAAAATAAATTCTTAATTATGTGTATCACTCTAGTGATCAAGGTTGTTAAACCCGGCCCGGCCATCGACCCGGCCTAGCTTAGGGGTCAAAAGAATCGGGGTTCAACCGGAGGTCAATAGGGGGTCAATGAGGGTAAAAAAGATGACCTAAATCTTCAGATATCTTATAAAATAACAGGTGAAAAGAAAGAAAAATACTATAATATGAATGGAAGTGGAGAACGTGGTTATTATACATACATGGTAATAAAATTTGAAGATCCGTTCATATACGTACATGGTGATAAAATTTGCAAAAAATAGCTTTGGTTCAGTGGTTATTATGTTTGAGAACAAGCACCCCAACATGGGTTCGAATCTTATCCCACCCATTTTGGTATTTTTAACCACAACAAACAAATAACACCCACAGAATGTATATATTTGGCCCTCCTAAGAAATTAGGTTGGTAAATTCGGCCCCCACTAAAAGAAATACCCAGATCCGCCCTTAATCCCATCAACCCGGAAAACACGGGTAGAACCGGCCGGGTCATTTACTCGTAAGAACCGGAGGGTATTTGGACCGGCCTGGCCTCCGGATCCCGGTTGAATCGGCCGGGCCGGTCCGATTTTAACAACCATGCTAGTGATTGAAATAATCCTTCATTATTATTAGTTATACTATACATATTACTCTCTAATCTCTATCACATAAATTGTGAAGATTTATTTCTATTTTTTAGAACTAGGCACATGATTGAAAAATCTGATAACTACGATAGGGATGTTTTTGTAGATATCCTGCCAATAACTTCTTTCAATAGATGCTGAGAGTATTTTAAATCTTTATCATGCCCTTTATGAGTCATCCTTTTTTTTTTTGTCGAACCCTTTATGAGTCATCCTCAACTAGCATCATTCATGCATCTACATTAAGTAATTTGAACGACAATGACTTCTTCATTGTAACAAATGAAAGGGAATTATAATATATATATCCTACCAACTTGTTTCAATATGCTTTATAATCATATACCTGTGCTTTCAAGTGACCCACCACCACCACTCCATACTTTTGACTCTTTGTTTTTCTTTTCTGTTGTTGGACATATTGTAACTAAAGTCTTCGTCATATGCAGCTAAATTAAAATTGGGAGCGACCGTGACTTCTTCTTGGTACCAACTACGAAACATCCTGATCCCATTTAAAAAACAGTGTTGGATTTGGGTATGTTCCCACTCAAAAGTCAGTTAAGCACTTCAAGCATCCACCAAATCTCCGAAGGAGCAGAATTTGTGGGTAGCAAAGGAACAAATTAATACCATGGGGGATATGGTTAGCATGTAGGATTGTAATTAAACTCATGGAGCTTATTCAAGCTATCAAGGATCAGCGATCCAAATCTCTCACAGTTTGGTCTCCATTAACAGGATATTTTGCTTTTATCTTCCTCATTCACTGAGTTCATTCATTCTTATATTTCTAGCTAGGTCTTGTAATAAGGTAGCTGATGATGCTATCAGAAATCACTTCCAGGGAGCTGAATTGTCTACGCCAACATTTATGACCCGTTGATGGACATGATTAATCATCCACAGAACTATGGTAAGATAAATGGCATAGCATTTGCCACATAGGAGGAGGTATTGGCCTACTTAAATTATTAATGTGGGTACACCATGGACTTATGCTGCCTGGAAACCTTTAACAAACTTGAACCTCTACATGTACCAGTTATCTGTAGTTTATGATTAGTCCTGTTCGGGCCGATACCGAAATTGTAGTTTATAATTAGAACATACACTCAATCCCGTCAGGACGAAATAGTATTAACACGAGTAACACAAACTCTGTTGGTCGAAATTTGGCACAAACTCTAGGTAATTGACTTGCAAGTTCAGCAAATGGAAATTGGACTAATTAATTAACTAGTGGCATGGAGTTTGGCATTAAACCTAAAACCCAGAGACTAGCTAGCTTTCGTTCCATTGGAAGGATGCAAACAAGATGTGGACTGCAGAGAAGAAGAACACTTTGAAGAATAGAGAACAGCCAATGAATAATATGGTTTTGCAAGATTTTAACAAATCAATAAAGCACTCAAATAGGAAGAGAACAATGCATTAACAATTAATCACAATACTCGATTATTATATCAAACACTTGGGCTGTACACCTCAAGTAACAGGATGTGAACGTGTTTTCTTTTTTCATACACAAAAAGTGGCATAGACATTATATCAAACACTTGGGCTGCACACCTCATGTAACAGGATTATGTCCTGTACACACTTCCTTCTACAACAAGTGCAATGCAGAGATGAACGTAATGCCCATGCCTTAACACTTTAAAAAGGCAACATCCATCTCCAAATTAACCATCAGTGAATATTGGAGCCAGCCAATATATAAAGTGAAACAAGTTACTAGCTTTTTGACCCGAGAGGGGTTTTTTTTACTTACCTAGCTCATGGGTTCTTCTTCCATACTGGAGTCGGAGAATCCTTTGAATTAGCAGACACCTTCTAATTGAAATCACATCCCACCTCGGCCGTAACCGTGAACGCTGCTTAATTTCTTATAGCGCTCTTGCTTTCTTTCTTTCTTTCCTGTAAGCAAGCAAGACCGCTATAAGATATCCACCGTCCACGGCATATGGCCGAAGAGGGAGGGGATTTCATTTTCATTTTTCTTGGGTGGCGAACGCAACAGATGATACTTTGTAGCCGAAACAAGGAGGAGGATGACTACTACAAAAAAAATATTTCTCATTTTCAAGCTTTTTTTTTCTTCCTTTCTTTCTTCCCAGTGTAAGGCGCTTATAGTATAGAAGAGGCTGGCTGATTTTATAGGCTTACAATACCAGCATATGGTTTTGTTGGGATATGGATAGAATTTATGGTTATTATATAATTGGGGTTTTTTTTTTTTTTGAGCAATATATAATTGGGGTTTAGGTAGGTACTACATGTGAATTGAATTGGGTGTTCTTCATGTTATTTACACTCGCATATCCATGAGATTTTATCGTTAAGATTGGAAAATATGTGGTTACATTGGATAATAGCGAGATTTTTTTTTGATAAGTCGTCATGGAATATGTGACTTTTCGATACTATAGATAATACGGAATTAAATTTATTAGTTTGTTTAAACTAAAAATTAGGACTAGGACTATATGTGTTAGTTGGTTATTAACCTGTTAGTGTGTTGTCGGTTAGTAGTTTAAGTAGTGAGTACTAGTAGTAGACCAATACCTCATATGTGTGGCATATGCTATGCCATTTAGCTTACCATAGTTCTGTGGGTGATTAATCATGTGTCCATTAATCTGTCATAAATGTTTGCATATAGACAATTCTGCTTCCTGGAAGTCATTTTTGTAGGTTGATTATAATGGCATAGCATATACCAAGTGAAGCTATACGTACCCACATTATATGCAAGAATTGGGCTCAAAAATGGGGCTAGCTTACCCAGTGCGCGCTCCATATTGCCACAAAAAGGGTGCCCATGACTTTTGGAAGGATGGCCACTGTTTATACATATCAGCTTTTTTAATTCCTATAAATCCTAGCCCATCTCAGGTGAATCATATCCAAGAACAAATAGTGGCTGCTCTTAGCCCTCTCAATACAGTTGCAGTACTGATAGTTAACATATGCATAATTGCAACCATCTTCCAGGATCAGAGCCTCCTTATTCCAACTATCATTCATAATGCCTTGGAACTCTTGCATCAATTCCAGCGTTATTTACATGGTCCCTGTGAATCAACCTTGTGTACTACAGCTTACACTTAAGTATTTTGTTTGAACACCTAACCCTAACATAAAAAGGATCCGTATCAAAAAGAGACTCAACCTTTCAAGAACTTCCCGGATCGAGGTCTCTGCCGATGCGTGTAAAGAGGATAGGACGGCTGGCGTGGCATTGGTTGGGACGTGTTCCTCCTCCTCCTCCTCTTCCTGGTATACAATACAAGACGTATCCCCCACTCTTCTGCAACATATGAGAACGGAAAGAGTATAAGCATCACCTTGTCACCTTCACCCAGATGGATGAGATCTCCAAGATCTTCTAGCCTCCAGTAACTCACCCATGTTAACCTATCCTTGGAGTGTAAGCTTCTTGTAATTAAGGCCATGACCTACTGGTTCGTACTGAATCTTTTTTCCCGCAATTACATTGCTGATAACTAAACCAAAATCACGCGTATTAAAAGTATGTTCTCCTAGTCCTTTCCAATCGGTGCAATATTTAATGCATAAACTAAAACCAATGAGCTTATGACGACCAACCACCGGCGAAAGATGGAAAGATATGTTGTCCTCCTCTGTCCCCCTGCGATGAACAAACCACTCTGGAACCGCACCTCCTCCAGGTGAAAAAACACTATGCATCGGAAACTCATGTGAAACCTGACATATAAAATAATGCCAATGGAATCTTCCATAAATCAATAATATCACAATAAATTAAGGTCATGAAGATATATATATATAGGCACTACACAAATATTATAACATATGTTTCCCAAAAAGAAAAAAAAAAGAAAAGTAGCTAGCGAGCGAGCATGTACCTGATAAATACTAGAAACATGTGGTGACATTGTAATTTTATTTAGCAGTCTTATAAGTACTTGATCATTAGTGCTCGCTGTGGAGATCATATCATTATTCTCTAATCCCAAATGCTTCTTTACTTCGCTGTCGATGTTTCCAAGAGGTTCTAGCTTGAAGCGACCTCCGATCTCAACAAGCTCCGGACAAAAGTGGGAAAATATACATGTAATGCCCTCTGACAAGCTTCCCTCAGTTATTTCAATCCTTTTCAATGATCTACAACCTCTAACATCAATAGATGCCACTGCAGCCACAGAAACCGATTTCAGCCTTTGGCATCCGGTTAGCTCAAGGTATTCGAGTTGGAGTTGCTTGATACTTTCTGGCAGACATGTAATGGGATTCCCACTAAGATCTAGCAACTCCAACGAGGCCATGCAGCTAAGATCAGCATCAAAAAAGGAATCATCTGACAAACCGCAGTTTGCAAGGTTTAGCGTTGTCAGTGTCCTAGGAAAAAAATCAAACTCAATGCAGGTTGACTGTGCAGAGCTTCTTGGCAGTTTCCAAAACCACAATGCCCATCGCATCCAAGACAATTTGGCTTCTCTAAAATCCTTAATCATGATTCCATCTACGTTTAGCACTGTCAAGGACTCGAACTTCATCAACACCTCAGGCAAGTTTCCCAGATTGGGACAACCCGATATGTTAAGTTCTTTCAGAGATTTCAACACCGGAAGCTTTAAATGGATTTTTTTGCAGTCCTTCAGGTTTAATGAATCAAGTTTTACCAGGTATCCAATGGATTCATCAACCTCCTTTAAGTTTATACAGCCTTCCAGTACCAAGATCTCAAGACTAGGGAGTCCTTTGAAGTTGGGAGTTCTGTTGAGCTCCAGGGAATGCCTCAGGTCAAGTACTTTTAGAAGCTGGAGATGCTGCCCAGATAAAAAGAGATTAGTCCCTCTGCTAGTATGACAAGTTCAGTGGTAATGATATAAACAAATAAAACATGGTAGACACTGATGAGAAGATAGAATCATACTCTGATTCCTTTCCAAACATCTCTTAATTTACTATATGGAATCTGAAGAACAACCAGTTTTGTCATGCAGAGATCATTTGGTATATTAGTGAGAGAGAATCCCTGCCAATGCAACCACACCAAAGTTCGAGGAATATCCTTGTACTCTCCCTCAAACTCTACATTGCTGAGATTCAACAGCAGCAGGTGCTTCATCTTTGCAAATGCCTCCATAGAAAACAGAACTGTTGGAGAATTGTTTCTTGATGCCCAAAAGGAGAAGTTTAGCCTACGCCTTTTTGAACAACTTTCTTTACGGAGTTGGGTGGAATGTGAATCGGGAAATGGAAGCCTCAGGCTAAAACCCCTAACTGATTCTGTACCCTGTTTTGGAACAAGTGAGGAAAGAAAATAAGTAGTTTAATTTAAACCAGACAAGACATTGAAAGCTTGAACAAGAACTATATGCAGGGGCATAAATGTTGTTCTCCTCACACATATCACATAATATAATGCATAGTGGTACTTACAGTGTTTTCAGTAAATACAGAGATCGCATCTTCAGTATCCCACACTCTTCTTGGTTTTCCTGGATTGTCTAATGATTCTTGACGAGCAAGATCCCTGCCCATGTCTCTGATCAATTGATGCATCATCAGCTTACCTTCATGATTGACAGTTAATAGACATCTAGCTGCTGACTGAAAGCCACAACCCTCCAATATTTTAACCGCATAATTTTTGTCAACTTCAATGAAGAAACAGGCCACGTCAAGAAATAACATCTTATCGTGACTGTCTGGAAGAGAATCATAACTTATATGTAGAACATCTCGAATCTTGCGGTTAGGGTTTGCTTCCAACTTTTGAAGTTCACTCTCCCATACATCTATAGTGGTACCAGACAGAGAAGACCCCAAAACTTGAAGGGCCAATGGAAGTCCACCACAACAACGCACCAAACCACAGGAGCACTCATCATACCCTTGCATAGGATGATCTTGGCCAAATGCATGCCAACTCAATAGCTCAAGTGATTCATCATATCCCAATGGCCTAATCTCGAACATCTCATCACGTTCATGTGCCCTCGGTATATTCTTTGATTTCGTGGTAATGATAATTTTGCTTCCTGGACAAAACCAGTCTTTCTTTCCGATCAATTTATCATATTGGTCGAAATCATTCACATCATCCAGAACGAGAAGCACCTTTTTGTAACTTACAACATGCTTGATCATAGCACTCCCTTCAGACACCCCAAATATTGAATTCACAGTTTTTCTCGTAAGGTCTTGAAGAAGTTTGGTTTGCAAATAAACCAACCCATGTTGCTTTGACATTTCTCTAACATCTTCAAGAAAGCAACTTCCTTCGAATCTGTCGGAGTTCATATTATAGATTTCCCTGGCAATAGTTGTCTTCCCAATCCCGCCTATCCCACAAATTGTTGCTACGCTAACATCATGCGGTGAGCCATGTTGCACCCAGGAGTTGATGAGATCTATAACTGATTTTCTGCCGACCAACTTGGGGGCAACATTGAGAATTTTGAGCCGCACTTGGTTTCCAACAATTTTAACGATTTCTTGAATTACATCGAACTCATATCTACATGTCATCAAGATGAGCAAATATTAAAAAGCATGACCTTTAAAAAATTTAACAATTCAACGCCCCGTTAATTAAATTAGCTAAGATTAATATTTAACAAGCCACAGTTGTATGGAATCAGAAAACCTGGGGAAAGCCTTGAAAATTCCAATCTATTGTCTCCTTTTCGTACCAGAAATATTCCTAGACTCCAACATAATTATCCAGAATTTATCAGTACGTACCTGTTTTTCTCAAAAGTTACTCCTTCGAGAGCACCAACTTCTCTTAATGCAGCTCTCCATCCCTTCACTCTGTCCATCTCTTCCTTGAAATCCTTGTCGTGTTGAACAAAAGATTTAGCAAAGCTCCCCCTCTGATTCCTCACATCAGATGGATCCACGTGATAAAAAACTGGCAGAACATGGTGGCCATCTTCTCTGTGGCGTTTCATGATCATCACCAGCTCGTCCAAGCACCATTTCGAGGAAGCATAGTCTTTGGAGAAAACAACTACAGATATTCTTGACTCCTGAATTGCTTTCTTTAGCTCCAACTTTATATTCTGCCCCGGCGGGATCTCATCATCGTCCCTAAACACATGATATCCTCCTCCAGTTAACTGTCTGTAAAGGTTATCAGTGAAGGTATATCGGGTATCCGGACCTCTGAAACTCAAGAACACATGATAATGAACGGACTCATCAGGCTCTGCAGAGGAGGGGGCTTGCTGATGATCTTCTGCTTCTAAGGATTCTATAGTATCCATTCAAGAAGAGTAGCTAGAACTCAGAAAGATAATGTAACTGCAAGATGTGTATATAAGGTGTCAAATGAATGCACTAATAATGAATATAGAATTGCATTTAGGCATAGTCCAACGTAGCAATATCCAACAACGACTGAAATGACATTGGACTATGCCTAAATGGAATTCTATATTCATTTTGATGGCAGTATAGTCTCTTGGATAGATAGAGAAAGAAATTTAAATGAGAGTATTTTAAGTTTTGTCATTGCTTAGATGACTGGGTACTATGGGGATGTTTTTGTAGATATTTGCCAACTTCCTACAGTAGAAGTTGATTCTTGATTTATATATCTTGCCAGTTTTTTCAAGCAACCAACCACTCCACGTTTTATGTCTTTATTTTTTTGTCCCGACATATTTTAAGTCTTCATCAAGCCTTGAGTCAAGGAAATGTGAAAGGAAAAGAATAGATAGGTATCATATTTCTTCTCCATTGCTTACAGTTTGTTTGGATAGATGGGAAATGAAGGGGAAGGGAGGGGAAGGGAGGAGAATTTTTAATTTAACCTTGTTTGGAAAAGAAAGTTAATGGAGGGGGAGGAGAATTTTTTAACCTTCATTCCCTTCCATTCCTTTAAAATGTCTCCCCGCCGATTTGGTGGGGAATGGAGGGGACGAAAATTTTAGAACTAGATGGTGACTTGAAATTCCATGATTAGCCTCTTATATTTTTTTAAAAAATTTATAAATAAGGATATCTATGTAATTTGAAAATATTACCTACCATTCCCCTCCTTTTCCTTTAATGAATATATCCAAACAAGTTAAAGTTAAAATTGTCCCCTCCCCACTATTCCCATCCCTTCCCTTCCCATCCATTCCCTTAGGAAATGCCAAAGAAAACGGTTGTGTAGATTATTTACCGTCTTACAATCAATGTGCTACAAGCACATTGGTAACATTTGTGACTGTTCTTCTATGTTTTTTTTTTTTTATGTAGGATCTGTACAACCTAGGAGGCCGTTCTATGGCAATAGCTGGGCTTGCTCCAATTGGGTTGGCCGCATTCCCTCCCATTCAAAAGACAATAAATTTCAACCAAATCCAAGTGATCCGTCCTGTATAAGAGAAGAGCATACAGACTCCTCACAATCCTATAATAAAAAGCTTAAAAGATTGATAACCAAGCTACAGAAATCACTTCCAGGAAGCATAATTGTCTATGGACATGATTAATCATCCACAGAACTATGGTAAGCAAGATGGCATAGCATATGCCACATATGAGGTATTGGCCTACTTAATTAATTTATTAATGTGGGTCATTCTATGGTGCTCCATGAGTATAGTACTCACTATAATTATTTTTTATTAATTAAATTTTATGTAATATTAATTTGAAGAATTCAAAGAATAATAAATACTTTCCTTAGTTAAGAATATTTTTATTTCCATTTCAATTATAAATTTAAATTTATAACTTATTAAGAGTTGGGGTAGATCCATTCATTCTAGGAGGTCGACCTAATAGTTATTAATGGGTCAACCCATTAAAATCACATGCCGATCTATCAACTAAATAATTAATATAATTATTAATAGGTCAATATGTTTAAATTAACAGATCAACTTATTAGTGAGTAAATACAATTTTTTTTATTGCGTAGAGGTCGACCTGCCAAATTCACAGGTCGACCTATCAATGGTTGAATGATTATTAGTAGATAGACTGTTAAATTTAAGTATCTATTAGCTAGCAAGCACAATCTTTTAAAACAATTTTTTAGAGGACAACCTGGAATTGTCGACCTATTGGCTAGAAAACACACTTTTTCGGAGGAGGACATGAGGTCTTGTATTGACGGAGACTTTGCCTATTAACAGATTAACCTATCATTATTCACATAATAATATTTTATACTACGGATCGGCAAGCTAAATTAGGCATAAGAGAATACATTAACCCTTCATTTAAATAAATTTTATTTTCAACAAATAAAATATGATACTAAGGAAAGAATATTTAGTTATATAGTATAGCATATATCACGTGGAATGGTACTTTATAGGTACTTAATATTTAATTTTCAAATAGATACCTAATTGTAATGAAACTGCTATGCTTTCTTCTTCAAAATTTTGTGAACAACATAATTTTAAAATATAGATAATTCATTTTAACATTAATAAAAAGACAAAAGGGACTCATATTCTGTTTTATTTGGAAGTCATCACGAATTTTCCAATGTCACAAAGTATATTTCATCTCTTCGCCACTCAAGAAAAAATGAAATCCCCTCCTTCTTGGGCCATAGCCCATCAACTGTTGATATCAAAGCTTACAGGAAAGAAAGCAAGATCCCCATAAGAAATTAAGAATTCATGGTTACGGCCCATGTAGGATGTGATTTCAATTAGAAGAAGGTGCCAATTCAAAGAAGGATTCTCTGCTCTGAGGCAAGTAACGTTGTCTTCGTGAATCTTTTGTTAATTGTGTCTATTGTTTGTTAGTTCTGAGCTTAAGAAGACTCTAATTTTTTTATGTCTTGATCTTGCTACAGACGACGGTGAAGTTCAATGGACGGGAGGAGGAATCGTGGAGAAGAGGCGAGAAATGTGGAGAAGCAGCTCGGGAGAAGAGAAAAGAAGAAAGTAGAAAAAGAAAGAAAAGAGGAAAAGAGAGAGGGGCTAGGATTTTGACCCGCCCAAAAGCCAAACAACGTCATTTTGGCTTTTCGACGCGGCCAACCCGCCCTTAAGTCAAGTTAATATTCTTTTTTTCTTTTTTTATTCTACACCAAAACTACACGTGCCTTTGCATTTCACCTCCGAACACGCATTAGCTCCAACGACAACAACTTAGAATTAAAAATTCCAAGGAAAATATATACACTTACCAAAAATTCGGAAATTCTTCAATGGTAAAATTGAAAATAAATTTTCGAAAATTTCATAAATTAAATTATGAAAATCCGGGGCATTACACTCTTCCCTCCCATTTGTATCACTTGATGAAAAGATTACTTCCATGAAATTGCAACATCCAACAATTCTGATCGATACCATTTAACTTGTCTCAGTTGAAACCATATTCCTTATCAGTTCATTAGACTTTATATCTTAAGTTCTAGTTGTCTTCTAGCCTTGTGATGACCCAAGTCCCACATCGGAAGTAAGCGAGAGAGGTCTTGGGCATATATGCACCAAGAAGTTGGCTACCAAATAACTTCAAGCTTAAGCTTTTGGGCCACGTGGTTTCGGCCCAGCATTGGAAGTTATTCTGGGCCAGTCGATTACTTGGGGCGTGACAAATGGTAGCGGAGCCGATCTCACTCCACTTTCGGGTGGGCTTGGCCTTATGGCCCGTGTTTCAGGGGGTTGATACTGAGATTTTGATCAGTACAGCCCGGTGATCGGGGTACCTACGATTTGCAATTTATTGAATCCGTAGAAGCAAAAGAGCAAGTGTTCATTATATGTGATCATTATAGACCCTTTTTGCTTATGAATACTTTTGTTGGAGGCTATTTATATATATGTGTAGGAGTTTCAGGCCTTTCACAATGTTTTTTCTGATTCTAGCTAGAGAAGAGCTAATAATTTGAGTTGTTAAACTTAGGGACCTACTAAAAATAAAAATATGTTCAATAATTTCTTCTTTATTTTCAAAGGTGGAAAACATCATGATGATACTTAGCGTTAAATTACAAGTGGAATATGCATGGGTGCATACCAAGGGGGCAGCATGGAATCATTCACCTCTCCAAACCCACCCTGCAGGAAGATAATTATAAAAATTTGTCCGCCGAAGTGGAAACTGGCGTGGAATCGGTTGGGTGACTGCTTGTTCCTCCCCCTCCTCCAGCTGGTTATATATAAGACGTATCCCCCACTCTTTTGCAACATATTTTGTTGAGGGATGGAGTGTAAGCTTCAGCTGGTCATCTTCTGCCAAAGGGATCCAAGATCCAAGATCTTCAAGCCTCCAGTAACTCAACCATATTACCATATCCCCGTCTGATCTTGGAACGCCATGAACTATTGGTGTACACTCAAAACTTTTTACCCTAGTTTCATTACTGATAACTAAAGAAAGAGGACACTCAAAATGCCAATGTTTTTCTAGTCTTTGCTGAGTTATATCGCAATATTTAAGGCGTAAACTAAAACCATTGAGCTTATGACCAACCACCGGCAAAAGATGGAAAGATATGCAGTTGTTGTCCCCCTCTCCCCAACTGAGTTGATGATCATACCAATCTGGATCCACGTCCTCCCCTTCTCCAGGTAAAAAAACACTATGCCATGCATATTCACGTACTGATACCTATATATATATATATATATGAAATAATGCCAATGGAATGAATTAATCCACATAGAATCATTCAATAAAGATAATATAGATGCTTCTGAAAAGAAGTAGCGAGCGAGCAAGCATGCACCTGAGTACTAGTAAGCTGCAGCAACGATGTCACTTTATTGAACAGTGCTACCTGATCGGTGCATGCGGTTAGTTCATTCCCTAATCCCAAATGCTTTTTTACTTCACTGTCCATGCTTCCAAGTGGTTCTAGTTTGTAATAGCCTTCAGCCTCAACAAGCTTCGCACACTCCAGGCAAGTTATCCATGCATCCTTCTGAAACAAGCTTCCGTGAGTTTCAATCCTTTCCAATGATTCACAATCATCAAGTCTTATTTTTGGTATTGCAACCACAGAAACAGATTTCAGCTTTCTGCATCGGTCTAGATTAAGGAACTCAAGTTGGAGTTGCTTGATGCTTTCTGGCAGAAGTGTAAAAGCATTGCCACTAAGATCTAGTGACGACAACGAGGGCAGGCAGCTAAGATCAAGATCGGAAAGATTATCTGATAAACCACAGTCTGAAAGGCGCAGATTTATCAATGTCTTAGGAAAAAAATCCAACTTCAAGCAGGTTGATCGTGCATTGTTTTCTGGTCGTTGCGAAAACCACAATGCCGACCGCATCCAAGACAATTTGGCTTCTCTAAAATCATTGATAATGATTCCACCTGCATTTAGCAATGTCAAGGACTCGAACTTCATCAACACCTCAGGCAAGTTTCCAAGATTAGGACAACCCGACTATTAAGTTCTTTCAGAGATTTCAGCACGGGAAGCTTTAAATGAATATTTTTGCAGTTCCTTAGGTTTAAAATTCCAAGTTTCACAAGGTCTCCAATAGATTCGTCAACCTTCTTCAAACTTATACAGCCTTCCAGTACCAAGATCTCAAGACTGGGGAGTCCTTTGAAGTTGGGAGTTGTAGTAAGCTCCAGGGAATAACTTAGGTCAAGTACTTTTAGAAGCTCCAGATGCTGCTCAGAAAAAAAGAGATTAGTCCTTCTGCTAGTATATATAACAAGTTAACTGCAACAATTTAAACAAATATAACGTAGTGGGCGGTAGGCATTAAGAACAAAGGAGGCATACCCTGAGTCCTTTCCAAACATATCTTAGTTCACTATATGGCATTTCAAGAACAGCCAACTTTTCCAAGCAGAGATCATTTGGTATATGAGTCAAAGAAAATCCATACCAATGTAACCACACCAAAGTTCGAGGAATCTTCTTGTAGTCTCCAACAAGCTTTACATTACTGAGATTCAATATCTGCAAATTTTTCATCTTCGCAAATGCCTCTGTGGAAAATGCAGTTTTTGAAGAATTGTCCAATGGATCAGATGTCCAAAAGGAGAAGTTTAGTCTGCGTCTTTTTGAACAGTTTGCTTCAGGGAGTTGGGTGGAATGTGAATTGGGAACTGGAAGGCTCAGGCTAAGACCCCTAACTGATTCTGTACCCTGTGAGGAGGAAGAGTAAGTAGTTTAATTTGAAATAGACCTGCAATGGAAAGCTAGCTTGAACAAGAATAAATACATGCAGGGACATATATAAAAGTTGATCTCCTAACACAGATCACATGAATATAAAGAATGCTGGTACTCACAGTATTTTCAGTCAATACAAAGATCGCATCTTCATTATCCCACACTCTTCTTCGTTCTCCTGGTTTGTCTGATAAATTTTGACGAGCAAGATCCCTACCCATGTCTCTGATCAACTGATGCATCATCAGCTTATCATTATCATTGACAGTTAATAGACTTCTATCCATGAGATTCCTAATCCCACCCACGGACTTAAAGCCACAACCCTCTAATATTTTAACTGCATATTTTTTGTCAACTCCGTTGTTGTGGAAGCAGGCCACGTCAAGGAATAGCATCTGATCGTGATGGTCTGGAAGAGAATCATAGCTTATTCGAAGAACATCTTGAATTTTACGGTTGGGGTTGGCTTCCAACTTTTGAAGTTCACTCTCCCATACCTCTGTAGAGGTGCCAGACAGAGAGGACCCCAAAACTTGAAGAGCCAATGGAAGTCCACCACAATGATGCACCAAATCCCTGGAGCACGCATCATAGCCATGCATGGGTTGATCTTGGCCAAATGCATGCCAACTCAAGAGCTCAATTGATTCTTTAACTCCCAGTGTCATAAGTTCGAACATCTTATCACGTTCATGTGCCCTTGGTATATTCTTTGACTTGGTTGTAATGATAATTTTGCTTCCTGGACGAAACCATTCTTTCTGTCCAATTAATTTATCATATTGGTCCAAATCATCCACATCATCCAGGATGAGGAGCACCTTTTTGCAACATACAACATGCTTGATCATAGCCCTCCCTTCAGACACCCCAAATATTGATTTCACAGTTTTTCTCGTAAGGTCTTGAAGAAGCTTCGATTGCAAATAAGCCAACCCATGTTGCTTTGACATTTCTCTAACATCTTCAAGAAAGCAACTTCCCTCAAATCTGTTGGAGTCGACGTTCATATTATAGATTTCTCTGGCAATAGTTGTCTTGCCAATACCACCTATCCCACAAATTGTTGCTACGCTAACATTGTTTGACCCATCTCGTAACCATGTGTTGATGAGATTTATGTCTGATTTTCTGCCGAGCAACTTGGGGGCAACATTGAGTATTTTGAGCCGCACTTGGTTTCCAACCATTTTAACAATTTCTTGAATTACATCGAACTCATAACTACATGTCATCAAGAAGAACAATTATTAAAAAGCATGATATTACAAAAATTTAACAATTCAACGCCCCAGTAAATTAGCTAAGATTAATAATTGACAACTAACAAGTCAGAAAACTAACTAAGAGCAGATTATGGGCATGAATATGAGACTAATGCAGTTCAATTCCTCCCTCGGAGTGAGTTGTCACACTAAGTAATGCACCTACAGGAAGTCATACAGGAGATAATCAGTCTGAATAGGTATGTAAAAGTGAGGTTGGCAAACCCCCTTTTCTTTTTCTTTCTTTTTTTAAGGGGATAGCCACTGCTTTCTTTATTTTGTTCTATACTACGATGAGGAAAGAAAGTGGATTTTTGGCCTGCAGTCAAAAACCTTGAAAATTCCTATCTATTGTTTCCATTTCGTAACACAAATATACCTATCTAACAAAAAATTTTAACCTAGCCTTGACATATTTAGTACCTAAGCTATTAAGTTTGATTCATTTATGTACCTAAACTTTTATTTTGTTCAATCATATACCTAAATTTCTACATTATATTCAATCACGTACCTTAGTTGTTGAATAGTGTTGCACTTAGAATCCCACATCGGTTAAGAAGTGGGTTTGGGAAGTTTTCTTTTGTGATAAATAGAACTCCTCTTGCCTTAGTCAAACATCCCAAAAAAAACTTAAGAATACATTGTATCCTAACAATTATACTAAATACTCTTCTCCCAGTAAAAAGAGCAGGCCCTTTTTTAGTGGTGCTTTGGAGACGTAGGCAAAATTGGCCGAACTCCGTTATCAATTTTTGAGTGTGTTCTTCTTTTATTATTCTGCCTTTATTTTCGCATTTGTTTGTTTTTTAGTATTCAACATTGGCCGGCTAAGCCACCTTATCTCTTTGTTGGCCGGCTAAGCCGCCTTTGTCGGGTATAAGTTTGTGAATTAAAATACTGTGACTCAGTCTAGGAGGCTGGGTTTTAAGTGAACCATTGTTCCTCCAGTCTTTCCTGGGGATTTATCTTGGAATGGTAATTCTGTCTAAGGAGATAGGCTAGGCCATCTTTCCTGGGAATTATCGAATCAGTTCAATTCACTAGTTGTTTGTTGTAGTGGGGAAATTAACTGAGTTTTCCCAACAAGTGGTAGCGGAGCCGAAGGTTCGTCCTTGGGCTATTTAAAATTGTTGAATACTTTCTTTTGATTTTGTAGTGGCGGAAGCAGGTTCAAAACATGCTACATCAAGTACAAAGTCAAGAGAGATGGCTTCCACATCCAGATGGTCGAGGATCCCAGTATCTAGTTCGAAGCTTGCTGTGGAGATATTTGATGGTACCGGTCATTTTGGCCTGTGGTAGTGTGAGGTCCTTGACTCGCTATTTCAGTAGGGACTTGATGTTGCTATTGAAGAAGAGAAACCTGACGATATCAGTAACAAGGGGTGGGCCGATGTTAACAAGTTGGCATGCGGAACAATTCGATCGTGCTTGTCCAGGGAGCAGAAATATGCATTCAAAAATGAAGTTTCTGCACACAAACTGTGGAAGACATTGGATGACACTTTCTTGAAGAAGAGTGGTCAGAATAAGCTTCTAATGAAGAAAAGATTGTTCCGGTTCGGGTATCGACTAGGTGTTCAATTTAGATGTTATATTTGAAGATGAAGACTTGGCTTTGATGCTGTTATCATCTCTTCCCGATGAATTCGAGCACCTGGAGACTATGCTACTTCATGAAAAGGAGAATGTATCGTTAGAGGCTGTATGTTCTACTTTGTATAGTCACGAGTTGAGATAACAAGATAAAGTGAAGAACAAAGCACCTGCAGTAGATGAAGCCTTAGTGGCTAGAGGACGGCAGCAAGGCCAGTCAAAGGGGAGAAGAAGAAGATCTAAATCAAGAAGCAAAGTTGCTAAAGATGAGTGTGCCTTTTGTCATGAGAAAGGGCATTGGAAGAAAGACTGTCCAAAGTTGAAAAGGAAGGAAAAGACTCCACAAGATGTAAATGTTGCAGAATACAAGAGTGATGCAGAGTCAGACACTTCTTTAGTTACTTCACCTTCAACATCACACGTTCATGAGTGGATTTTGGATTCCAGTTGCACCTACCATATTTGTCTCATTAGGGAATGATTCTTTGACCTTGAAGAGCTTAATGGTGGGGTTGTTTTTATGGGCAATGACAATCCATGTAAAACAACCGGGATAGGTTCAATCAAGCTGAAAAATCATGATGGATCCACTAAAATTTTGAGAGATGTTCGATATATTCCAGAGTTAAAGAAGAATCTCATTTCTTTAGAGGCCTTAGAATCAAAAGGCCTAGTTGTTACTATCCGAGATGGAATTCTTAAAGCAACATCAAAAGCATTGGTGATGTTAAAAGGTGTGAGGAAGAATAATCTATATTACTACCAAGGTAGTACAGTAATTGGGGCAGTTGCAGGATTAACTTTTGGAAGCAAGAAGGATGCAAAGGCAACGAAGCTGTGGCATATGCGTTTGGGACATGCTGGTGAAAAATTCTTGCAGATTCTTGCTAAGCAGAGATTGTTGAAAGGTACGACGACTTGCAAATTGGAATTTTGTGAGCATTGTGTTCTGGGAAAGCAACGAAGAGTGAAGTTTGGCACTGCTATCCATGATACCAAGGGGATTTTGGACTATGTGCATTCAGATGTGTAGGGACCAGCCAAGACTCCATCTCTTGGAAGTAGAGACTATTTTGTCACTTTTGTTGATGATTTTTCCAGAAGAGTGTGGGTGTTTAGAATGAAGAAAAAGGATGACGTGCTTGGGATTTTCCTTAAATGGAAAACTCAGGTTGAGAACCAGACGGGAAGGAAGATTAAAGTTCTCCGAATAGACAATGGTGGAGAATATACAAGTGATCCTTTCTTGAAGATATGCCAAGATTGTGGCATAGTTCGGCATTTCACAGTTAGAAAAACACCACAGCAGAACGGAGTGTCAGAGCGTATGAACAAGACATTAGTGGAGAAAGTTCCTTGTATGCTATCTAATGCTGGGCTAGGCAGAAATTTTTGGGTTGAGGCTGTGACATATGCACAACTTCTTGTTAATTGGTTGCCACATTCTGCTTTAGGTGGCAAGACCTCTTTGGAGGTATGATCTGGGAAACGTGCCACTGATTATGATTCTTTGTGTGTGTTTGGCTCCACTGCATACTACCATATGAATGAATCAAAGTTAGATCCACGAGCAAAGAAGGCTCTATTTATGGGTCTTAATGCTGGAGTGAAGGGATACCGTCTTTGGTGTCTAGAGGCAAAGAAGACTATTATCAGCAGGGATGTTACCTTTGACGAATCTGCCATGTTGACTAAGGTAAATCTAGAAGAAGCAAGTGGTACTTCACAGCAGGTGGAGTGTGTATCAAACCAGGTGGAGTTTGGGCCTATTATGGTGATCCCAGCCAAGAGCACCAATAGTGACTCTCCATTTGCAGAGGGAGAGTCAGATGAAGAAGAGGTTCCGACCCAAGAACCTACGCAGCAGTTCGAGTCAATTGCCACTAGTAGACCAAGACGAGAAAGGAGAAAACCAAAACGTCTCATTGAAACGGTGGCCTATGCACTTCCAATCGTTGATGATGTTCCTTCCACTTTTTCAGAAGCCATTCAGAGTTCTGAAAGTAGCAGTTGGAAAGAGGCAATGGAGGAGGAGATGGAATCTCTTCAGAAGAACAAGACATGGAAGTTGACACAACTACCGAAGGGAAAGAAGGCAATTGGATGGAAATGGGTATTTGCTAAAAAAGAAGGATTTCCTGACAAGAATAATGTTCGCTACAAGACAAGATTGGTGGCTAAAGGAAAAAGGAGGGAATTGATTATAATGAGTTATTTTCTCCAGTTGTAGAATTCTGTTGGCCTTGGTAGCATAGTTGAATTTGGAGCTAGCTCAACTTGATGTGAAGACCGCATTCTTACACGGTGACTTAAAGGAGGAAATCTATATGACTCGGCCAGATGGATACAAAGTTGCTGGTAAAGAAAATTAGGTATGTAAACTAGACAAGTCGTTGTACGGTTTGAAGCAATCACCAAGACAGTGGTACAAATGATTTGACAAGTTTATGTTGGGACAGAAGTACACAAGGAGCAAATACGACCATTGTGTGTATTTGAGAAGACTACAAGATAGGTCCTACTTCTATCTACTCTTATACGTTGATGATATGCTGATAGCTGCAAAGAGCCAAGTTGAAATTGACAAGTTAAAGGCTCAGTTGAGTAGAGAGTTCGAGATGAAGGATTTGGGAGAAGCCAAGAAGATTCTCGGCATGGAGATATGCAGGGACAAAGAGGGAGGCAAGCTTTGGCTGACTCAAAAGAAATATTTGAAGAAAGTACTACAACGTTTTGGCATGAATGATGGGCCAAAACCTGTAGTTACTCCGCTTGCTCCTCATTTGAAGCTTAGCAGTCAGTTATCTCCACAGACAGATGAAGAACGAGAGTACATGGCAAAAGTCCCTTATGCCAATGTAGTCAGAAGCTTGATGTATGCAATGGTGTGTACGAGACTGGATATTTCACAAGCTGTTAGTGTTGTGAGCAGATACATGCATGATCCTGGCAGAGGTCATTGGCAAGCTGTGAAATGGATTCTTCGGTATATCAAAGACACCGTAGACGTTGGCTTAATGTTTGAGAGGGATGAATCACTTGTTCAAAGTGTGGTTGAATATTGTGATTCTAATTATGCAGGAGATTTGGATAAGCGAAGATCGACGACTGGCTATTTGTTCACTTTAGTAAAAGCCCCTATTAGTTGCAAGTCCACTTTACAGTCAACGGTGGCTTTGTCTACAACGGAGGCAGAGTATATGGCTATTACAGAAGCTGTGAAGGAGGTAATTTGGCTTTATGGATTGCTCAAAGACTTGGGGGTTGGTCAGAAACAACTTGTAGTATATTTTGACAGTTAGAGTGCTATTCATTTCGCAAAGAATCAAGTATTTCATGCACGGACGAAGCACATTGATCTTCACTATCATTTTGTGCGGGAGATTCTTGAAGAAGAAGAGATACTTCCCCAGAAGATTTTGACAACAGAGAATCCTGCAGATATGATGACCAAGGTGGTGACAAGGGCCAAGTTTGAACATTGTTTAGACTTGGTCAATATCCTGCACATTTGAGTTGGCGCCAGATGGCGCAAGTTGGAAGCACCGCAGAGGCTATTTTTGTTTTGGTTGAGAAGATCGGTACTTGGTGGGATTCGAGTAGCAACAAGGTGGAGATTTGTTGAATAGTGTTGCACTTAGAATCCCACATCGGTTAAGAAGTGGGTTTGGGAAGTTTTGTTTTGTTATAAATAGAACTTCCCTTTGCCTTAGTTAAACATCCCAAAAAAAAAAAATTAGAGTACATTGTATTCTAACAATTGTACTAAATACTCTTCTCTTAGTAAAAAGAGCAGGCCCTTTTCTAGTGGTGCTCCGGAGACGTAGGTGAAATTGGCCGAACTCCGTTATCAATTTTTGAGTGTGTTCTTCTTTTATTATTCCGCCTTTATTTTCGCATTTGTTTGTTTGTTTAGTATTCAACATTGGCCGGCTAAGCCGCCTCATCTCTTTGTTGGTCGGCTAAGCCGCCTCATCTCTTTGTTGGCCGGCTAAGCCGCCTTTGTCGGGTATAAGTTTGTGAATTAAAATACTGTACAAGTGAGTCCTGTCTAGGAGGCTGAGTTTTAAGTGAACTATTGTTCCTCCAGTCTTTCCTAGGGATTTATCTTGGAATGATAATTATGTCTAAGGAGATAGGCTAGGCATCTTTCCTGGAAATTATCGAATCAGTTCAATTCACTAGTTGTTTATTGTAGTGGGAAAATTACCCAAGTTTCCCCAACATCAGTCAGCCCCATGTGATGACTCAGTTGCCTTGGTGTGGAACGACTTTTTTGTCTACATGACACCTCCCAGCCATGTGGTAAAAAAATGTCAGTGAGTTCCACACCCGGGTAGCTGAGTCAACACCTTGGGCTGACTGAGGTACACAATTGAACATAATTTTAAATTTCAAGTATACGATTAAACATAATTTAAAAGTTTGGTATAGGATCGCGAACAAAATAAAACTGGAAGTACATAAATGAATGAAAGCTTAAACATATTTTTTTTGTCAGAATGCATATCATATTACTATTAATCAAATACCTGCGCATACAACATTTACTTTGTTACAGCATTCCTCACCACTTCCAAACCGAACCTACATGCTATATCAGTAACCTAAGGAAACTACTCCTATCAAGTGACATAGTTGCTGAGACATCAAAGTCTGGCTCCACATTTTCCACGATTGACTGACTATATATGTGCATAAAGAAAATTAGGAAGTCTAAAACTGGCTAATGCCAATTCCAGAGTGTCTAAGCACTCTAGCCTTTGAAACTAGGCATTTTGTTAATTATCCATAACCAAAGAAGGTCATATACAAATGAAAACAATATTCCCTAAGCAGAAATTATTGCGTACCTATGTTTCATAACGTGTACTCCTTTGAGAGATGCAACGTCTCTTAGTGCTGCTCTCCATCCCTCCACTTTGTTCATCTCATCCTTGAAATGCTTGTTGTGTTGAACAAAAGATTCAGCAAAGCTTCCCCTCTGATGCCTCACATCAGATGGATCCACATCATAGAAAACCGGAAGAACACGATGGCCATCTTCATTGTGACGTTTCATGATCACCACCAGCTCATCCAAGCACCATTTTGAGGAAGCATAATCTTTGGAGAAAACAATTACAGATATTCTCGACTCTTGAATCGCCTTCTCTAGCTCTGACCTTATATTCTGCCCTACTTGGATTTCATCATCATCCCTGAACACATGATATCCTCCTCCAGTTAACTGTCTGTAAAGGCTATCAGTGAAGGTACATCGGGTATCCGGACCTCTGAAACTCAAGAACACATGATAATGAACGGATTGAGGCTCTGCAGAGGAGGAGACTTGCTCTTCTTCTGCTTCTAAGAATTCTATGATAGCCATTCAAGAAGACTAGTAGAATGCAGATGATGTATAACTGCAAGAAGAGATTATTAGCAAATATATAGAATGATGGAACCATGCAAATTGAATTTAATTAAGGTATAAAATGGAACGAACGAATAGGCAAAGTTCAATGTTATAATTTCAGTCGTTGGATGCTACAATTTGATGGAAGTAGTTAGCCTCTCGAAGAAATGAGAGTACTATAAGTTTTATCAATTTGCTTAGATATATATGACTGGGTACGATGGGGATGTTTCTCTAGATATCTCCCAATTTAGATGTTGATTCAATCAAGCGACCAGCCACTCCATATTTTTTTAAGCTTTTTTTTTTTGTCCAAACATATTTTAAGTCTTCATCATGCCTTGATGTCAAGGGAATGTGAAAGGGAAAAGAATAGATATCATAATACTTCTAATCTTCTCTAATGTTTGACTTCGAAACTTGAATCCTTGAATTCGTCCATGACACGATATATATCGATGGGGATGTTCTAGTTTGGACGGCAATTTCTCCACCAACTTTTTCGGTGGGGATGTTTCTGTAGACATATACTCCTACCAACTTGTTTCAACCGACGTTGATTCCTTCTTTAATTATCATAACTGTGCTCTCAAGTGGCCAACCACTCCATATTTTGAGTCTTTTTTTTTTTTGTGGGAAACATATTGTAATTAAGTCTTCGTCATATGCAGCTAAAGTAAATTGCGAGCCACAATGTGACTTCTTCTTTGTACCAACTAAGCAAGAAACTGTCTGTGCACTTCATTACGAAATATCCTGATCACATTCAAAAAACGCTGTTGGATTTGGTTATGTTCCCATTCAAAAGACAGTAAAAGGACTGATAACCAAGCCATAGAAATCACTTCCAGGAAGCAGAATTGTCTATATGCAAATATTTATGACCGATTAATGGACATGATTAATCATCCACAAAACTATGGTAAGCTAAATGGCATAGCATTTGCCACGGCTTCAATACAAATTACCCCCCTGTACTTTTGGTCAAACTAAGGTCACCCCCTGACAAAAAAAAACCGGTATTTAACCCCCTCAACTTTGTAACTCCACGGTTTACCCCCTATGGTTGACCCGATTCCGTTTCCGTTATAAGACTAAACGGAGACTGTGGATGGTCGACACGTGGCAATATCTTGACGATTCAATAATTTTTTTATTCTTTTTATAAAAACAAAACAAAACATAACATAAATTACTTATATAAAAAAGAAACAAAAAATTAAAAAATTAAAGAAAAATTTTATTTTTTCCCCCTTTTCTCTTTTTTCTCCCCTCTGCTCGCCTCTCTCTCCCTCCTTCCCAAACCTGATTTTCTTCCACTCTCTCATTTTTTTTTCCTCCTCCTCTGCTCGCCTCTCTCTTCCTCTTCGCCAATGCCATCTCCACCGACCTCCTCACTCCTCCTAACCCTTCCCATCTACCTCTTTAAACCCTCACTCTCATCCGCACTTTCCTCCCCTCCCGCCTCCTCCACCTCACCTCCAACACCACCGCCAACGGTTCCCCCTCCTCCCTCTTGGTCAACAACGTCGAGCTGGTGTTGGCCCACCTCTACAGCTCTGCTCCACTTTCCTCGCCGTCTACCGCCTCCGCTGCAACCTTTCCCTTCTCGATCTCCACCGCCCAGTTTCGTTTAAACGCACTTGGAATCCGACAGTGTTAAGGTAGTAGTGTTTGCTTTGGTTTTGGGTTCTGTTCGAAAATAAAATCTTTGATTGAAGGTAGAGGAGAGGTTTTTGTTTGATCTCTTCAATTGGATTCGTTTTCTTTTCTATCTGTTTGTTTGGGAATTATTCCCCAAAATTTGGGCGAATGTAGTGAGGAAGGGGTAGAGGGGGGAGATGGGGGAGGAAGGAGGAGATGGGGGGAGACAGTGAGGGAAATGACGGGGCGGAGTGGTGTAGAATATCCTCCTCCTTCTGGCCACCGTGGCAACAGCCGCAGCCTCGGTTATCAATGTCTTCCCGTTGCTGGTTAGCGCCCATACCACAACCGATGAGCCTTTCATTTCCAAGCTCTTTAACCACTTTACACAGCGTATCAACTCTCTGCCACTTAGACTCCTTCCTCCAAGCCGCCGACACTTCGCTCGGAATCGCCTCTGCCTCGTCATCATCGGTTTGTTCGGAAACATAGTTGTACTCGTCGGCAGCTTCTTCGTCTTCATCGTCATCATAATCGTCGTCGGCGTCGGAGAGGTGTTGCGATTCCTCGGGGAGGAGAGAGTTTGGGGACGTACAGGAGAGGCGGGGGAAGGAGGTCTTGAGGAGCGGTTTGCGACGAGAGAGAAAGGGGAGTAGGGATGGCCTTGAGGAAAAGAGGGGAGTGGAAATTAGTTTTACAAACCAAAAAATTAATTTTATATTTATGGTTGGATGTTAATGGTTGAAACTTTCTTTCTTTATTTTTTTATAATTTTTTTATTTTTTAAAAAATAAAATGATAAAAAAATTATAGTTATTTTTTCATCTTCTTAATTTTTAAAAAATTTAAAAGTTAATCTGAAAATTTTTTATCTAAAAAATTTATTTTTATAAAATTTTTAAAACTCAAAAAGTAATTTTATATTGATGTTCTCCTTTTCATAATTGTTTTTGTTTTCTTTAAAAATAAATTAATAGAAAAATAAATTTTATCAAACGGATAACTAAGCCAAAATTCTCCTAAGATTTTTCTTTCTTTATTTTTCCTATGATATAAATTTTTATTCTTTTAAAAATAATAATTATTAGATAATTTGCCTTTTTTCAAAAATTAAAATAAAAAAGGAATCGAACGGTAATTATCTTGCCATGTGTCAACCATCCGTGCATTCCGTTAAGTAAACTAACACAATTAGAAAAACCCTAACGGAATGAGTTAAATTGCGGAAATACAAAATTTAGGGGGTCAAATACCGGTTTTTTTTTGTCAGGGGGTGATCCTATTTTGACCGAAAGTTCAGGGGGGTAATTTGTAATGAAGCCCATTTGCCACATATGATGAGGTATTGGCCTACTTAATTTATTAATGTGGTACGTATACCAAAGAGTACTTGTGCTACCTTGGAAGCTTTTAATAAACTTGAACTCAACATGTACTAGCTAGTCATCTCTAATTTATGATTAGTCCTGTTCGGGCCGAGAGAGACTAAATTATTGAAGTCAGAAATGATTTTTTTTTTTTTAACTCCGATGGATTACATCAAGTGGTTGGAGTTGTTTTAATTTAACCAAGGGATTTCGAGTTCGAGTCTTGAGAACGCAGCACTCTAGGAGTTAGTGATGCCAACTTATATGGTTCTAATCATGCCATGAATTGGATTAGTCTGGGCCCGGTATCCCTTAAAAGTGGGTTGGCCCAGAACACCATGCGAAAGAAAAAAAATAACTTTTTTTTATCAGGATTCAAACGTAGGGACTGGAAATTAACTATTCAAAACAACTTAAAAGAATTTTGAGCAGATTAATTTTCACTGTTGACCCAAAATAAAGAACACAATATGCCTTGAGCCGTTAATAAGTCCACCAAATCTGCGAGAAGGAGCAGATTTTTCTGGCTAAGGGAAAATACCCTTTGACCTGTTCCTCCGCCAATCTGGCTATTAACAAATCTTATCGATAAAATCACAAGCATATGTTTCAGCAAAAAAATGACAAAAAACTGCGAATGCAACTAACATGAAGAAATAACACCCAATTCACAGGTAGTACCTACCCTAAATTCTATCCATATCCCATCAAAACCATATGCTGGTATTGTAAGCCTTTGGACAGCCTATAAAATCAGTCAGCCTCTTCCTAGATGCATTACACACTGGGAAGATGCATATACTATAAGCTTACACACTGGGTCTGGGAAGATGAAGAAAGAAAAAAAGAAACTCCATATATTCCTTGTCAGTATCATTTCCTTGAAAATGAAGAAAGATTTTTGTAGTCTTCCTCCTCCTTGGCACAAGAAGAACCATATCCAAAGTATCAATATCTGTTGGCCACTCAAGAAAAAATGAAATCGCCGTCCTCTTTGGCCATATGCCATGAATTGTGGATATCTTATAGCGGTCTTGCTTTCCTCGAGGCTTACTGGAAAGAAAGAAAGCAAGATCGCCATAAGAAATTAAAGAAATTAAAGAATTCATGGTTAAGGCCCAAGTGGGATGTGATTTCAATTACAAAGAAGGATTCTCTGATGATGCTTTATTGCTGAACTTCTCTGGGGGTAAGTAACGTTTTCTTGGTGAATCTTTTGGTAACTTAATTGTATCTATTTTCTTCTGTGAACTGAAATACAAGTAAAGACTACATCTTGTTTGCATCCTTCCAATGGGAGGAAAGCTAGCTAGTCTGGGTTTTAGGTTTGATGCCAAACTCCATGCCACTCGTTAATTAGTCCAATCTTTATTTGCTGAACTTCGAAACAGTAGCACTGTATATTGACTAGTCAATTACCTGGAGTTTGTGCCAAATTTCGACCAACAGAGTTTGTCTTACTCGAGTTAATACTATATATTCGATAAGAACTTGGGAGATATTCTCAAAAACACTATTAATTGACAAGAAGGGTCAAATTTTATATTTATGGAAACACCTTCCAGTTATATTTTTATTTAATCTCTAAAGGAGCAAGCTATAGATGAGACCCTGACCGTTGGATCATCTACATTCGTTGGATGATTGGATTTCTGGCCTTCGACAAGTCTCCCTACACTTCCCAATTGTTTTGAACTTTTATGGGCCCGATGAAACTAACGGGCCGCCCATATCGGTTACCCGCTGCTCCTATGGATACTTTATGGGTTAGAAAAGTAGGCGAAGATGGGCCTCACAATCAAAGCCTGTTAATGAAGCAATGCGTTCGGGCATTAAAGGCTTCAACCGAAAGGAAGGCTACAACTTGTCCCTGTTACGTGCAATTCAGTTGTAAGTCAGTTAAAATGGTTATAAACATAAAAAGATAATTCTTTTTGTTATTATTATTATAAAGATTGCCCCATATTATTTCAACTTGGAACGGAACAAGAGAATGCTATAGCAGATACATCTGCAGCAAGTAATTGCACTAGATGAGAGATTCCTAAAGGAAGATCAAGGCTATAGCTTGGCTAACCAATTGGTGCACCGATTGGCTTCCTGAAAGTTATGCCTTAGGGATATATTCTGTCACCTTTTCATTTAATGGGAACTGAAACATCATATGCGAGGTAAGCTGAGTAGTGACAACACAAATATAGTAGTAACTTCCTTAGTAAGTACAACTTCTTCACATTCAGAGATGGAAATGCCAATATTATAGCATCCCTTTCCACTCTCTGATACATAGATGATGCACAACAATAAATGCTTACAAGTTCTTAATCAACGAAAAGCCCGGCCCGGCCCGGCCCGGCCGCCCGGGAGTCTATGATCACATGGAAACGAATTGTGGTAGAACTTGTTTAATAAGGATTTGGATCCTCTCCTGTACAATATTCAACAGGAGAGATCCTGTTAAATAAATACCATTGATTTGTTTAATCAATGGCCCTAAAATATGTAAGGTAAGAAAAACTAAAAAAATTAAGTAAAGTAAAAATAAATTCTCAGCAATGATTTTGAAAATTATGACCACGATTCAACCAACAGGACATAACTTTACAGGAGAGGATCTCAATCCGTTTAATAAGGGTATCAAAAAGGACGTATTTAGGGATGTAATCGAGCCGAGCCAAGCCCGAATATAGGTAGGCTTGGCTCTAGCTCGAAAAAGAATTATTGAGCTCGAGCTCGACCGAGCTTCAAAGTATGGTTCGAGCTCGATAGAGAATCAAAAAGCTCGAGCTCGCCCCAATAAGGCTCGTTTATATTAAATATTTATTTAATTTGATAAGGCTCGATAAGGCTCAACAAAATATGCTAGTTTGATAAGGCTCGATAAAGCTCTCTAGCTTAGCGAGCCAAATAGTGCCAAGCTTGAGCTTGGCTCGTTTGATATAAAAGCTCGGCTCGAGTTCGATAATGTCGAGCCAAACTCAAACAGCTCACGAACTGGCTCGGCTCGTATACATCCCTAATTTGTAGGCAGCCTTGGTTGGATGGATGGCATCCCAAATCTGGCTATCTATTATCCTATGTCACCATATTGTCCAATCTTATCGATAAAATCTCTCATGGATATGCCAATGTAACTAACATGAAGAAATAACACCCAATTCAATTCACATGTAGTACCTACCTAAACCCCAATTAGTAGCCATAAATTCTATCCATCCCATCAAAACCATTTGTTGGTATTATAAGCCCTGGACAGCCTATGAAATCAGCCAGCCTCTTCTATACTATAAGCGCCTTACACTGGGAAGAAAGAAAAAAAAAAAAAACAAAGCTTGAAAATGAGAAAGATTTTTGTAGTAGTATTCCTCCTCCTTGTTTCGGCTACAGGAAGCAAACATATCATCTGTTCGTTCTCCACCCAAGAATAATGAAATCCCCTTCCTCTTCGGCCATAATCCGTGGATGGTGGATATCTTATTAGCGGTCTTGCTTTCCTCCCAAAGCTTAGAGGAAAGAAAGAAAGCAAGAGCGCTATAAGAAATTAAGCGGCATTCACAGTTACGGCCGAAGTGGAATGTGATTTCAATTAGAAGAAGGTGCCAATTCAATGAAGAATTCTCTGATGCTCAAATGTTCAGCGTTCCTTGCTGGCAATCTGACTCCGGTATTGATACTACTGAAGAAAATTCAAAGCAAGGAAACCAAAGCGAAAGAATCGGCGTTGAAAAGTTAAAATTTTTATTGATAGTTTAGAAGCTTAAAATACAAGGAAGATGAAAGGAAGATTTTTCCTAGCCCCCCGAGGGGTAAGTGATTCTAGGGTTTTCTATTAGTTTGCTCAGTATTTATGCTATTCGTGTAGGGAATCCAACGGTCCTCCTCTTCTTCCTGTTTTCCTCATCTGATGGTGTCTCGCCTCACAGTTGTCCTGGTCTGTACCTCTACCTGGCCTGTATGAGCTGTCCAAGGTTTCCACTCCTAGGGTTCTGGATGGTCTTAGGTGACTTGGGCTTATTACTTCTCATCGGGCTTTCTTTCTCCTGGGCTTTCTTATACCTGGCCCAATTTTATCTTGACCTATCAATAGCCCCTCAAGTGAGGGGTTGATTTGTTTCTTATTTTGAATTTCAAATCAACTCTCTCACTTGACGAGTCATTCATTTCCTTATTCCCCCATTCTGATGGTTCCCTTTCTGGAGGGTGCGAGTGGTGGTTGGAGGCTTCTTTACGCTTTGCGCCTCGTGTCCTCTTTGCTTTGATTGGCCTTTACTGTGGTTTAGGGTAAATCGTCCTTCCCTTTTCTTTTCTTTCTCATCTATTCCCTATTTCTCCTCGTTCTGTCTCCTGGGCCAAAAGTTTTTTCTTCTTCTTTTCCTTCTCTGAGCTTTGTGGTGCTACAACTATAGTCCTCTGAAGCTTGCAGAAGCTTAGGGTTTGGTTGTGGAGGCTATCTTGGGCCTCTGAGGTTCTTTTTACTTTCTCTGAATCCGTTCGGTTCTTTTCTCTACAACTCTTATCTTTCTTCTTGTCCATGATGCTTTCGTCTAATACGATATTTCCGCTTTTGTAGCTTTTAAGATGCTCAAGTCTCCTCCACGTCCCCCTGACCAAGAGGACTGCTCAGGCGACTCTACTATGGCTGGTGAAAAGCGTTCTCGCTCTTCTCATTCTTCGGATTCGTTCTATGGTCGTGATAAACATTCTTGCCCTTCATATTCTTCCCTTGCACCTACTGGTCCCAAGGGGGCTGAGGGTTCCCCTTGCTTAAGGTTTCCTCTTGATAGGACCCTGGGTTCCTCTAATCCTCCCATCATTCCACCTATGTTCATGAGGGTTACTCGAGGCTGCCTTAAGAAGGGCGGCCCTTCTGGTTCAATCCCTTGAAGTAACAAACGTTACCTCTCTGGATCCAGCCTCTATAGGGTTCATTCTTCTTCTGCCTCGAGTCCTTTGAAAGGAATTTCCTTCTCAGCTTCTCATCAAGAAGACACGAGCGTGGCCAAATCTTTCGCTCCACTCCATTCTACGTAAATCTATTCGCTCATGTTGAAAATATGGAATTTCCCTTCTTAGTTTGCACAATGGAGAACTTTTCTGAGGTGGGCCTCTCGAGTGTGCCATATCTGTCCTTTACAACAAGGTGTTTTGAGTGATGTCCTGACTTAGATTAGAAATATCAAAAAGTCAGGCAGGACTCATTCCCTGCCTTTAGTTCCTCTCAAGCTCAGGTTTCCCATCCTTTTTACTAGTCTTTTGCTAGTTCAGGGTTTTTTGTGTTTCCCTGCTGACTTCGAGAATTATCTTCAAGGGCTCCTCTGGGCAAACTCTCTCGTAGAAGATAACCGTGATTTATTCTGCCAGAAGCAAACAGTTGAGTCTGAGGTCTCCCGCCTCTCTAAGGCTTTACAACTGGAAAAGGAGCGCCGCTTGAAGGCTGTTTAAGATTTGAGTTTTGCCATCGGCAAGGCTGAGAAGAAGAAAAATGAGGACTTGTCTTATCGTAAAGCTCTTGAGTCATAACTGGACCTTCTTCATGAAAAAGTAGCCTCTCTTGACCGTGAATCAGTCGATTTTGCCGAGCAACTCCCTAGCTACGTGCACTGAGTTACCGAGTTACATTGGAAACTTGTTTCTGGGAGGTATCCAAGAGATGATGCTAGTTACTTGGAACTTCTACTTCTCCATCCTGACCCTCTTTCCCCAATCAGAGAGTATGTAGAGGTTGAGGACGATGAGGGCACTTTTAGTGACCATGCCGAGAGGTCACCCCTCCTACGCGACCCTCTTACTATTCACAAAATGACTCAGGAGATTGCGAAGAGGCAGTATATATTAGTGCTGATGAGGCTACAAGTCCGGAGAGGGCTGACCCTATTGGTCTCTTCAACCCCTCCCAGAAGGCTTAGCTTTCTTTTATGCATATCCTTTTCTTATTCTTGTATTCCCTCTCTAGGATGCCTACCTTTTGGGCTTTACTTCTCTATATTTTGGATTTTGGAGGTCTCTTTCATTTAATTGGACCTTTTGATTGTGGCTTTAGCCTTGACTGAAACACCCGTGTCCCAATTTAACAATAAAATATCAAAACTTAAGGAAATTACCAAAATGCCCTTGAAACCCGGGACACGAAAAATCAATATCAAAAACATTATCCAAAATCCTCAATAAAAAGAGATGTCATAACAACATAATCAACCGGCTTAGCAAGCCTCAAATCAACCCGGCATCCTGCCGAAACATCATCAAGACATAAACCCGGCAACCCGCCGATAATGTAAACCAAAATCAATAGACATCTCTATAAAGATCCAAAGCAGCGGAAGAAATAAATGGAATAAAAATATGAGAAACAAAATAGTATGCATGCCGACACTATGGATCCAACCGGGAGAACAAGCACGGCTACCTGCTGGGATGTCCACGTCCGTACTCCGGGAAAAGAAGAAAGTGACTGCACGCTATCTAAAGTCTGAAAAACAACGTTGGCGATTATGTGAGTCGCCTACTCAGTGAGCAATATATATCTAATTATGAGAGTGTGCAGATCAGGTCCGAAGGGAAAGCAGAGTAACAAGACATGCATGCAACATACAACAATCAGTACTAACATGCCAACACAATCAACAAACAATTCATTATTCTCCATCTGTTATGTGTTAAGTTTTCTTATTACTTTTTATTGTTCAGGGCCCCCTACTGTGTGCGTCGAGCTCGGTCCCGTCTCATGAGACAACCAGGCACGAAGCCCAAATAAACCAGGCACGAAGCCCATATAAACCAGGCACGAAGCCCAACATAACCATAGAGAGAGAGAGAGAGACAGAGAGAAAGAGGGAGGTAGAAAGGGGGAGGTAGAAGGAGGGAGGTAGAAACCGGTCATCACAGACCCACATGCAAATCTGCATAACACTTGCTAATCCGCAAGCAAACCCGAGGGGTATCACTTCCCGCTCGAAACAACCGGTCATCAGCACACAGTAGCCTAACTTCTACTGTACATTATCTTTATTCACAGATTATGAGTTTATGTGTGCCATTAGCTGTGATCTAACAGGGTAGTGTGATAAAGACATCTCAATCAGATAACCGGGTCTCCGACCCACAACACATCACACAAAGCACCCAAAATCACATCACATGTTATAATCCATAACAAATCCAACATCCTGCTCATAAGCAAATAATACACTTAGGCACACAATACAGATTACAGCATGTTAGCAAACAAGCATGCAACTCAAACAAACCATTCCAACGAGCTCATGCAAACAAACATAAAAAGACATATAAAGTCACCTCAACGACGATTGTCCTGTGGAGCCTTTCCCAAAACCGATCCACCAGCTCCCGAGGTAACACCCGTGCCTGAATACCGGCACACACAACAAATTACAAAACAATAATCACAACTGTGCATGCATGGTACCTATATGCTCAACTGAGTTAAACCCGTCCCCGGTTAGTCGACTATGTAATTCCCGGGTCTAAACCCGACTTAATGTTCTCATCACCAAACTCCGAGTAACGGGACCTAGGGTTCACCGGGCTTAAGCCCAACTAAGTCCAAAAGTAATTCCTGGGCCTATGGCCCACTCCTTATATCGTTTATGATTTCCGGCCTAAGTCCAATCTAAGCCCATTTACAATTTCCGGGCCTAAAGCCCACTTCCTCAAGTCCTTATTTAATTAATTATATGATTGGGCTCAAAGCCCGTTACTTAAGTCCAAGGTTAATCCGAGTCCAAGTCCATCCCGGCCTAAGGTTCTACCCGTGTCGGTAATTACCGGCCTAAGGTTCTACCCGTCTCGGGTTCCACTAATCACTATTAATTACATAACCCCAAATTCCGAATTACTATTACATGCCATAATTGAATACAATTTGTACATCAAGTATACCGTTAAGTGCCGAAATGACGACCCGAGCCCTCGCCGGAAAATTCCCGAGCCTTCGCCGGAAAATTCCCGAGCCTCGCCGGAAAATTCCCGAGCCTCGCCGGATTCCGGTGACCTTGCCGGAATTCACCCAAAAACTGCCACAACCCTCAGCAACATCATATTCACATCGTCCAAACTAATACTCAACACCAAACCACACAGATCTTAGAAGAAAACGAATTACAAAAGATGAACTCAAATGCCCTTACCCGGAAGCCACACAATCTGCCGGAACCGTCCACTGCCCGGAGAAGCGCCAACACACCCGAGCACCTTCGCTGCCGCTCTTCACACACACACGCAAGCAACAACACACTGCCGGATCCCGACGAACGGCGCAAATCCCGAGCCCCCTCCGGTGAAGAAGCCCCTGCTTCAACAAACGACGCCCCCACAACACGCATCAATCCCCACAAACCACCCAAACGCAAACCATCAACACACAAACAACATTCCACGGCAACCATCCATCAACACCACAACAAACCGTCAACACAAAGAAATACAAGAGAAACGAGGAGCGAAAAGGAAGAGGGAAAAAGCCGGCTTACCCGAGTAATGGCGACGGCGACGGCAACTGAAGCCCTCCCCTCGGCCTTCGTTACAGCTCCACCGCGAGCAGCACCCCTCCTGCACAGGTGCGGCGGCGGCGGCTCACAAAGAAGGAAGGAGGACTCGGCGGCGTGGCTTAAAGGTAGGAGAAGAGGAGAATGGAGGGAGAGAGAGCGAGAGGAGAAGGAAGACGGGAAGAGAAGAGGGAGAGAGAGAAGAAGAAGAAGAAGGGGAGATGGGAAAGAGATGGGGCGGCGGCCGGTTTTGGAGTAGAAGAGAAAAAAAAGAATTAAGGGAGAAGAAGAAAAGAAAACGAAAAGATGAAGGGAAGTGTGGCTAGGGTTGGCTGTGCCTAGTGGACGACATGTCGTTCCACTAGGCGCGGTCAACCCCTGGTCAACACGTTTTTTTTTTTTTTTTGAACAGTTCCAAAACGACGTAGTTTCGGGGAAACTACTTCAAAACTTAATTCTCAACCCCGAAACCCGATTAAACTCCAACGAAAGCCGGACCCGTCATACCATCAATTAAATTCCATATAACCAAGGTAGAAATAGTTTATTTCCTTGTCCAAAAATCCGGAAATTCCTCAGGGGTAAAATTGGAATAAAAATTCCGAAAATTCCGAGAAAAATCAAATTTTGAAAATTCGGGGCGTTACAGTTCTACCCCACTTAAGGAAATTTCGTCCTCGAAATTGCAAGATAAGAACATCAAAATAGATGGGGAAACTGCTCCCGCATATGGGACTCAACCTCCCAAGTAGCCTCATTCGGAGAATGACGGCTCCACCTAACCCGAACCATCGGAATAACTCGATTCCTCAATTGTCGCTCCTCCCGAGCAAGAATCTCAACCGGCTCCTCAACATAAGTCAAATCCTCAGAAACCTCCACCTCTGTCGGGGATACAACATGACTAGGATCAGACCGATAACGTCTCAGCATCGAAACATGGAATACATCATGTATGCGTGACAGCTCCTCCGGTAAAGCCAACCTATAGGCCAGCGGACCAATCCGCTCAATGATCTCATAAAGACCAATATAACGAGGGCTCAACTTGCCCTTCCTCCCAAACCGGATAACACCTCTCCAGGGAGCAACACGGAGGAAGACTCTGTCACCTACATTGTACTCCTTCTCCCGACGATGCTTATCGGCAAAACTCTTTCGCCGATCCTGAGCAGCCCTCATGCACTGCTTAACCACCTCGATCTGATCAACAGTCTCCTGAACTAGGTCCGGACCAATCACCTGTCTCAGACCTTCCTCATCCCAACAGATCGGACTACGGCACTTCCGCCCATACAAAGCCTCATAAGGCGCCATACCGATACTGGAGTGATACACGCGACTGATTTTTTTTTTTTTTTAAACAGTTTCCAAAACGACGTAGTTTCGACCATGTCATCGTTCAAACCCCGTTTCACTTCGAAATGAGACCCCGTTTCCGACGAAACTCAAACCCCTTATAACCCCAACCTAAATACATTATTTCCAAGGAAAATAATTTATTTCCATAACCAAAAATCCGGAAATTCCTCAAGGGTAAAATTGGAATCAAAATTTCGAAAATTCCGAAAAAATCAATTTTTGAAAATTCGGGGCGTTACATTGACCACCCCATAGGTCTTTTGAGAGGTTTCCCTTTAAGCGGCCCGATCGCTCAGGGTTCCTTTAGTTTGCCTTCACCTTGTTCTCTCTTTTTAGGAGAACTTGAATTTTTATAGACCATTAGTCTCGATCACCCATGGATCAATTTTCTCCTTTACAATCTTTGGACCACCTTATGGGCCTTTCAGTGTCGGTTTATCAACCTTATCGGGCCTCTGTTATGCAAGACTCTTCTACTGTTACCCTAAGACTACTATATGTGAAAATGCATGATTTGTAATGAAAAGAAATGCGGATGGCATGAATGCAATAATAATGTAAGGAAGCGAAATCCTTTCATTGATATTTCAAATATTTCTCCATTGTTTTTACAAAGGCATTTGCAGCATCAGCCTTGATTTCTATGGTTTTTGCATAGATCTCATTCCATCATTTCTTTTGGGTATGCTTTTAGCACCCTTTTTGCATCTCTTTTTGGTGTCCTTTCTGCACTCTCTTAGTGTTCTCTTGTGGGTGTGCCTTCCGCACCCCTTTTATATTCTCTCAGGGTAGGCAGACCCAACTGCAGTGAATCACCTTCACCCTATGAGGTCCCAGCTACTAGTTCTTCAGGCACGAGCGTCAGTTCCCTGCCTTTGCTCTTCTCGATTGACTTTGATCTTTCCTCCTTCTCGCATTGAAGCCATGAACAACACCATTTCCCTCCGCTTTGCTTCTTGCAAGCGAGCAGCTCCATTAGAACAAATTTGTTCTCTTAAATTAATTTGGGAGTTTTGCCTCCTCTTGAAATTTACATTCTCGCAGTACCGTAGCGCTCTTTAGACAGGGTTTCCAAATGAGCATTAACATTTCAATCATTCGAGTTTGCATATTCCATAAAAAGAAAAATACAATGATGAACCTATTATTCATATATTTCATTAAATATTTTTTGAATTAATCATGACAATTTTAGCCATAGAAATATAAGACAATTCAATGAGTATCACTAGAGAGAGGAATAGAAAACTTAGCTTTGCAGATTTAGTTAAATTTCAGTCCATAGGCCATAGGTTGTTGGACAAGTAAAATTTGAACTACTACTGGTGTTGTGGACATTAGAGAGTCTGTTCAGGGTCCTGCACATTCTGCGTACGGTTCACTCATCTGCATCAGCTTGGTATTTCGCCACTCTGCTCTAATGATAGGGGATTCGGGCTGTGGTGACCCTCTCCGACCTTCTTCCTCCTCTTGAGGTTCCTTTTAGCTTTTTCCTTCTTATTGGCGGACAACTGAGGGAATATTGTCGAATCACTGAACCCTCAAGGATTAGGACTCTACTTATTTAGCTACAATCTGCCACCTCTTTTGAGTGTGCGTTTGGCACACTATATAATATTCTCTTTTGGGTATGCGTTCTTCACACCTTTCAATGTTCCTCTTTTAGGTATGTGTTCTGCGTCTATTTCGTGTGTCTGTGTGTGCGTTTATTTTCTTGGAGGTAGAACTATCTGAGGGTGAATCTTGGTGATCCCATCCCTTCAGGGTCTCTCTTGTTCCACTCCAGTGAGAGTTCCGCTTGCTGCGTCGGCACAGGTTCTATTTCAGCAATTTTTTTTTGTCCCCACACCTAATTGTGGTGTTTCTTCTCGTTCTTTTGGTAGCCTTGTCCTCTGACTTTTATCAACAAATTGAGTTTCACACTTATTAATTCCCTCTGCCCGAACTCCCAAGTTCTGGCCGCTTCAAATCTCATCTTCACAGGGATCATGGCCTTCGTTTCATGCACCATTTCATAAGGAGCTTCTCCTGTTGTTATTCTCTTCATCACTTTATAGGTCCGCAGGGCATCCTCCATTTCCTTTAACCAACTACCACTGGCTTTTCTAATCCTTTTCTGTACTCCTTCCAAAGTTATTCTGCCAACATTCTCCATTTTCCTATTAACTTGTGGACGGTTGACAAAAGAAAGCCTTAATTCCACTCCAAAATCTACACAGAAGCCCCTCAGTTTCTTACTATCAAACTGGGATTCGTTATCAGCTATGATGGCCTAAGGCACTCCAGGAGAAGTTCTTTTTCCTTTTACCACTGGGAAGAAACTTAGGATATCTATTGCATGCGCTTGTCGGGGAATGCACCTTTCTCTTGAACCTTTTTATTCTACCACCACAATGGTTCAATAAGACCCGCTTCTCAATACTCCTCTTGCCAGGGACTTAGCCCTATTGCGCATCTTGCCTGTACCCTGATGAATCTTTTTTAGGACCTCCAGCCCCTCCTCTTCTGTCAGGCGTGCCATTAGTAGGTCGTTAAGTTATCGTCGGTACAACTTCTAGCCATCCCAAGAAATCGTGCCCCCTCAGCCAAGAAATTTGTCATTGTCTGACATTTTACGACGATTTTTGGCTTGAGATCGATCTTATAGTTTCCCTTTTTTCCGCTCTATCTTGCCAATCGTCTGCCCGTATTTGGCTTATGAGTAATTCCTTCCCTTGGGTGGGCGAGGGTGGGTGATTGAGCCGTGCATTCTTTCCACTCACCACACGCCACTTTCAATTTCTCCATCCCCTGATAGTCTTTAATTTTCTTTGAAGTTTTTAAGGAAGGCAGTTTCTTTTTTACTGCTAATTGTTTACTCTTAATTCCTTCACTGGTAATATTTACTTTATGGCAATCCACAATTATTGAGATTCTAGGCAGGTTTGTGGTACTCCAGACGGCCTTAATGATAAGCATCCGGATGTTCCTCCAATACTTTCTTTTCCTCATGTTCCCATGAGGTATCATGTTGCATCCTCCTTTCAGGTTTTGTTTTTCGGATTGGGACTCCCATCGTCCTCTTAGGGTCCCTTCTTTTCTCAGCTTTTCCCTTAACCATTCCCTGATTGTTTGGTCGCTCATGGTTCTATTTTGTAGGTACTCTCTGTGTCCACCAGTATCCTTTTAATGTAACATTCTTCCACCATCGCATTTATCACCGTAGCATCCGCATGGGGCGTCCTTACTCCCTCAACGTCATCCCGGTTGAAGATTATTCCTTGATATCTCTATGTTCCTCCTCCTACCAGTAATAGGGTTCCTCTAGACATCTTGTTTTTTGCTCCCCATCGGCATACTATCTTCTATCACATTAATGGTACCTATGAGTCCTCCCTGGGTTCCATCAGCCCCTCTCTGGGTTCCTAGTTTCCGCCCCACCTTTTCTCAGCCTTCATCAATAAATTCCTTCAAGTGTCCCTCCCTGGATCAACCGTTCAATCTTCCTTTTCGGGTTATTGCAATCCTCTGTGTCACGGCCATGCCCTTGTAAAACTGACAGTAAGCTGCTCCACTGTCCGGCTTCTGAGGGTTCAACTTAGGCCTGGATCATCTTACCTTCTTCCAGTATTCTCTTGCCATCATTGTGAAGATCTGTCCTCAAGGATGCGAGCAGGATATATTTTACCTTCTCTCATTTCCTCTCAGCGAGGCAGCTACCATTCCTGTCAAAATCTCTCCTTTTTCTTCCAGCCACAGCTAATGACTTGGACCCTGAGTGTTCCCGCGAGAAATCTTTTCTCCTCTCCTTTTCAACTTTTGTTTCTCTCAGAGCGGACCAGTGATGATCATTTTGACGAATGAACTTTTCAGCCCTCATAATCAGTTGTGCCGTATCTTCTGGTGGTTTCCTCGACAGGGATTTCACCATATCTTTCACCCTGCATCCCTTCTTAAGAGCCTAAAAAACTATTCCTATGTTGCAATCCTTCACCTTCATGGTTTCCCTATTAAATCTCGTCATATAGGCCCTCAGGGTTTCACCCTCCTCTTGTGAAGGATGTGACTAAGCCTTCTGGGAGGCTGTCGTACCAATCTTGTGCATTCCCTCTCAGGGACGACGCTATCATCCTTCGTAAAATGTCGTCCCCACTAGTCTGCGCCTTCACAATGGTCTTTTCGTGTGCCCCATGCCTCACAGGGTCCGTCTCGCCCTCATAGGGATCCATGCCGGCATTTTGAATTCCTTCAGTAGCCTTTGGGCTTTTAATCCTGGACTCAACGGTGTAAGGGTCTCTCCGCTTCCAAGATACCTTCTTTCTTCAAGGATCTCCCTTTCTAGCATTTCCTCTTCGCCCCTCCAAGCTTCCTGATAGCCCCTCTCGTTCCGAACTCCTTTCAGTTCCAGATCTAACCTCCTAAGACCCATCAAGGTAGGTCCATTGTCTCCGGGTGTCCCTGGTGTGGGCTTGGCGCCTCTCTCTCTAAGGTTTCATCTTTCATCATGAACTTCTTTTCTCACCTCATCCCCTTCATCTCTTTGGCTACCTCGTAGCCCTTTCTTGTTTTGAGCAAATTCATACTCCACCTCCATGTCCTCCTGGCCTCCAAGTTGAGATCTTTCCCTTCGGGTACCTGTGAACACCCAAATTTGACCCACGAATTTTTCACAAAGTTTAGGTTTTAAACATGTTTGCACTTAGGGTTAATAAGATTATTTGGTCCTAGGAGTAAGACACGTTAAGAATTTATCTTAGTGGAAACAATGCATTTTAGTAATTTGAGCCTTTGCATATTGGACTGCTAGGATTAATGAGATGATTTAATCTTAGGATAAAATATACAATAAGGTTTATTTACACTGAAATGTGCTTATTTCATTACTTGGGCCTCTTATCTATCTTTAATCCGATTTTAATGAGATGATTTAGCCTTGGATTGAGAATGGGTTTGAGAGCCCAAGTTAATGGATTCTCTAGAGTTTAGTTAGCCCATAAACACTTTACTTGTGGACTAATTTTGGTTCTAATTTTTGTGAAAAATCAGAATCAAATCACCCTTTAATTGGTAAATGTTTTTTTGGTATGATTTTGCATAAAATGGGTGTTAATGTGTAATCAATCAATTAGGAGATGATTGGGGGGAGTATTAATCAAGTTATGGAGTGATTCTGGGTAATTTAGGGGTTAATTACACGGTAAAATCAGATCAGGAAAGAACACACAAAATTGGAAAGAGGCGACGAACATCTCGGGATGACCGCCATGCTCGGGCGGTCTTGTGGCCATGACCGCCGGGCATGGTGGCCATCCAGGCCATGACAGCCAGGCAGGGCGGCCGTAGGTGTCCTGAAATGATTTTTTTCCCCCAATTTTGTTTCTTTTTTTTGATCCCACGCAGTTTTGGTCCAGATTTTCGGGCATAATCTTAAACATTAAGTAGGTCCACGCCCCTAGACTTCCCAGAACACTATAAATAGGATCCCCACTCACATTTCAAGGGGGCAATCTATTATTACAAACACACCTCCCACAAGCTTTGTTTGCTTGGATAAACTCTACTTCTCCAAGCCTAGAAACACTTTTAGGGCAGAAACTCTGGAGGAATTTTGTGGGAAAGCATCAAGAAGAAATCCAGCAAGAGAAGATCAAGAGGGTGGAGCCATCAAAAGCAATCTGATATTCGAATAGAAGCACCTGATGCAAGCAGCCTTAGAAAACAATTCATATCTCGAGTTCTAGAAGTCGGATTGCTGTGATCTTGGACTCCTTAGAAAGCTAGGAGAGAGAGTCATAACTTTGCTGTTGGGACCAGAAGCTGAATCGGCCATTTGTATTGTCCAAAATCCAGTAGAAGACGACCATAGTTTCTGTCCAACAACCTAGCTAAGTGTTCTAACCCTTTTTATTACGCACTTTATTGATTGCTGCTTGCTGGTTATTTGATGACGTTTTTGTGGATTATGTGATTGCTGTGATGCCATGTTAAGAACTACGTGGACTTTGAACCCGGTCGCCGGGGTACGTATGTGGTCTCTATTGGTGGAGACTCAAGCCCAAATGTTTTTATTTTCCCTTTTTGTTCCGTATCTTCTTCTCCTACCCCTCCAATTCAATTTTATGATTTTTATGTGATTTGTTTCCACACTTGCACAAGGCACACATAATTTCTTCAATTGCACAAGGTTTCGACCCAACATGGATGGGTGCCTAACACCTTCCCATCCGTGACGAACCCCCGATCCCATGTCTTTGGTTCGCCATGACCATGTAGCCTAAAGGAGTCATATGAAGGTTTTTCCCAAGTTTTGAACTTAATAAAGCTTGGGTGGCGACTCCAATGACATGGGATTGACCCGAGGAAGAAGGTGAAAAGGAATAGGTGAATAGGCCCAAGTGATTTTGGGTCGGGTATTCACAGTACCCTCAAAAGGCACTTGTAGACCACCAAGATGGCTCCTTTCACCTGAAATTCGACTTGAAAGTGTTTGTGCACCATTTTCGTATTTTCTCCCTGGGTACCTTCAAGAGGCACTTGTAGACCACCAAGGTGGCTCCTTTCACCTGGAGCTCGTTCATCTGGTGTGCTTTTCACACCCTTCTCATGTTTTCTCCTTAGGGTTCTCTCCAGTTGATGTGGATCTGGTGTTTCTTTACTATTTTCTCATTCCGACTCCATTCTACTTGAGGAGGCTATTTTTGCCTTTAACTCTCCTAGGCTTCCGATCAACCCCATCCTTCTCAGGTACTGCAAACTGGAGAGGGCTTCTTGCAATTGAGCCTCCATGGCTTCCAAGTTTGGATCTTTCTCAAGGTTCCGACCGCTGGTCTTTGCCACAGGCTCCCTTTAACGATCCCAGACGGTAAGGTCATAGGGGGAGTGATAGGTCTCAGGCAGTCACCTTCACCATCATCTTCCTTCCATCGGAGCTTCTCTTTTGCGTTTATAGTGGCGGCACAGCTAGGCTTTTCGTTGGTTTCCCACAGACGGCGCCACTGATACTACTGAAGAAAATTCAAAGCAAGGAAACCAAAGCGAAAGAATCGGCGTTGAAAAGTCAAAGTGTTTATTGATATTTCAGAAGCTTAAAATACAAGGAAGATGAAAGAAAGATTTTTCCTAGCCCCCCGAGGGGCACAAGTCATTCTAGGGTTTTCTATTAGTTTGCTCAGTATTTATGCTATTCGTGTAGGGAGTCCAACAGTCCTCCTCTTCTTCCCGTTTTCCTCAACTGATGGTGTCTCGCCTCACAGCTGTCCTGGTCCGTACCTCCAGCTAGCCTGCATGAGCTATCCAAGGCTGTCACCCTTGGGGGGTTCTGGATGGTCTTAGGTGACTTGGGCTTATTATTTCTCATCGGACTTTCTTTCTCCTAAGCCTTCTTATGCCTAGCCAAATTTTATCTTGACCTATCAAGTACGAAAGAACCCATGAGGTAAGTAAACCCTCTCGGGTTAAAAGGTAGTAACTTGTTTCACTTATATATTGGGTGACTCCAATATTCACAGATAATTAAGAGTAAATACAAAGGCTAATTTGGAGATCGATGTTTCCTTTTTAATTAAATTGTAAGGCATGGACATAATTCATCTCCGTATTGCACTTGTTGAACAAGGAAGTGTGTTGAAGACAAAATCATACTATTACCTGAGGTATGCAGTCCAGGTGTTTGATATAATGTCTATGTCAGTTTTTATGTAATGTTGTAATTAAAAATATGAAGCTGGTGTGAATCGGTTGATGATTAAAAAGATGCTTAAGGTTAATTAAGTTTGCTTAGGCCTAATTAAGTATGATTATTAACATAATGCATGGATTAAATTGTGACATTGATTATAATATTATAATATGCCTTTAAATACAATTTAATATGCCAATTATTATTATATGATTAAATGCTCTAACAAGGTTTTGATTATGACAAACCTATGCAAGCCTATATGTAGCTTCTTGTGCTTTTAACAATGAATTGCAGCTCACAAAGGTGGTCAATTCGTGATCAACATGTGGGAAGAAGTGCGAGTGAGATTGGAGGATGTGTTAGTGGAGTTGACATGCCACTTTAAACAAAAAGCCAACCATGTGACTTGATTTGTTTAATCCCTATGGGTATTGGTCAAACAACCTAGGACACTACCATTTGTGGAATCTGAATCAATGAAAAGCCTACCTTAAACAAATCAAATGTCAGCTGAATTCAAACTTCCTAGGACCAACCTCGAACTATGCTAAACAATAACATCAATGACAAAAAGCTGCAGACCGCTGGACCTCGTGCCAAAGTGAAAGGGACAAGGCAATATGAACGTTGACGCTCTGGCACCTCGGAAGACAAACCAGCTGGATGGAAAGGGACATGCAACGGTTCAAATTCGAATTGCCACCATCCAACTTGTCTATATAAAGAGATGCTGATTCAAGGAGAACTTCAGAGCTGCTAAACCGAGTTACAGAATTCTAGCAAACATAGTTGCACTTGCAGTTCTCAATCAAGCAAAGAGAAAGAGAGAAAAACTTTTCTTAGTTCATACATTGAGAGAAAATATTTCAAGGGAATAGTTATAGTACTTAATTGTACACTTTGTATCAGTGGGTTTGTGTAAGACAAAGCTTTAGAGTTGAGCCTAAAGAAAAACTTGTACTAAGGGTTATTGGTTGAACCCGTGAAAAATCATAATAGAGTGTGTTAGAAATCTCAAGGGGGGATCCTTGAGTAGTGGAGGTAGTCTTGTATGGCGCATAGCGCATGAAGGAACAAACCAAGTCAAAGAATCAAAGATAAATCGGCTGATGAGAGAGTTTGAGCTGTTCCAAATGTTGCCAGATGAAACCATACAAGAACTTGACACAAGATTCACTATCTTGTGTAACAACTTGGCTTGTCTTGGCAAAACCATCACAAACAAGGAGAAGGTGACAAAAGTTTTTCGATCTCTTCCCTCTGAATGGGAACCGAAGGTCACTGCTATTGAGGAAGCCAAAGACATGAACACTCTCACTTACAATGATCTTATGGGAAGTCTCATTGTTCATGGGTCAAAATTTGAAGAAAAACAAAAAAGAAAGAAGGATATAGGTCTCAAGTCTTCACATGAGAGTGATTCCGAAAATGACCCAGATGTTGCCTTAATTACAAGGAAATTTGTGAAATTCATGAAATGGAGAAATCTCAAGGGTAGGAACTTCAGAGGTGTGAAGGTTGATGAATCAAAGAAAGAGCAACTTTTGTGTTATGGTTGCAATCAACCCGGGCACATCAAGGCCGAATGTCCCAACATACGAAAACACAAGTTCAACAACTTCAAGAACAAGGGTAAGAAAGCAATGACTGCATGGGATGACCTTGATTCTGATGATGAATTGAATGAAGAGGAATCGGCAAACCTTTGTCTTATGGCACAAGAAGAAAAAGAGGTAAATCATTCCAACTCATCTAGTTTTTCTTTAGATGAACTCCATGATGCATATGAAGAATTATATGAAAGTTTTAAAGCCATGGCTAAGACAAACAAAGCATTGAAAAGGAAGGTTGAACTTTTAGAATCTGAAAAGAAAGAGTGTGTGGTAAAAAATGAAGAAATGGCTAAAAATCTGAATCTGTGCAATAATGGCTTTGAAGACGCCAAAGCGGATAGAGAAACACTTGCTAAGTCACAAATGGTTCTTGTGCAATAACTTGATACATGTAAAGAAGAGAATACAAGACTTGCACATGAAAATGTGGATCTGAAAAAGACTGTGGATTCTCTGAAAAGTATACTTGAAAAGTTTGATCATGGTAGTAAAGGTTTAGATATGATTCTAAGTCAACAAAGACATACATTACAAAAGGTAGGTCTTGGAGCTACACACCACAGTTTATTAGAACTCATGCTTCATTGTTTTTATTTCAGGGTTTTGATAATGACAAACCTTGGCTCAATTGATGACATGACTTGAAGAAAAAAGAAATCAAGTATTGAAAAGAACAAGTGCTAGAGACAATGTGATCAAGAGTTGAAATACAAGAAGAGCAAGAAGGAGTTAGGACCCTATTGTACAAGGTTAAACTCTTAACTTCTCCCAGATATTGGCTCAAACCAAAAATCATTCTCCTCATGCATCTTCATAAATCATGTAAGTCATAAAACTGGTTTTTTAGTCCTAAACATCGATGTTCTTTTGTCCAACATCGATGTTATTTCCTTCAACAAAATCAAGAAAATTGCCGTAGACATAAAACATCGATGTTGTGTCAAGAACATCGATGTTGTGCCTTAAAAAACATCGATGTTCTGAGTACAACATTGATGTTGCATCAAGTCGACTTTTAATCTTTTTGGCAATAGCTCTAAAACATCGATGTTGGATTATAAAACATCGATGTTCTTGTGACCGTTGGTCAAAACATCGATGTTTACAATCCAACATCGATGTTCATATAAATTGTCTTTCATATATGTTTTTACGAGGCACAAAAACATCGATGTTTGGTTGTTCAACATCGATGTTGTCTCTCAAAACATCGATGTTGACAATGCAAACATCGATGTTTTAGTTACCGTTGGCTCAATTATTCAAATCCAACGGACAAACATCGATGTTGTGTGACAAAACATCGATGTTGTGCCGTTGAAATCAAACATTTTTTTTAGACAAGCATGCTAACTTTTCTTAAAGTATTCAGAACTTGTTCCTAACGACTATATGCATGTTTTGACCTATAAATAGAGGCCTTAAACCTCTCTTTAAAAAAAATGAATCAACTCTCAACATTCAAGCATTCATTCCATACATTCATCAAAATTATTATTGAGCTAATATCCTATTGAGGATTTGAGAGTTGCTTTTTAGAGCTTTACTTGTATACTCATATCTGCTCTTTGAGAGAGTTCTATGCTTGAGTGATTTAATTGTATATTTATACACCTTAAGGGAGGTTAGTTCCCTTGTTGAGATACATAGGAAGAGGGTATTTCTTCTTGTATGAGAAGTCTTGAAGTGAGGTATCTTCAAGCTAGAGTGTTGAGGTTCATGTGACTTGAACTCTCAGGTTTAGGATTTTTGTGACTAGAATTCCTAGGTTGTAACGGTTTGTTAAGCACCCATAAGCTTAACACTAGATAGTGAAATCTTCAAGTGAGACTTGAAGGACTGGATTAGCCACAAGTTAGTTGTGTGTGAACCAGTATAAAAATCTTTGAGTCCTTCAATCTTTAAATTCCGCAATTATTTCCTGCTCATTTTGTTTTAATCCGATAAACGCTATTCACCCCCCTCTAACGTAGGGCTATTGTTCTAACACATTTTTCAAGTTAAGCCTAACTATGCCTCTAATACCCGAAAAACTAAAGCATACTTTAGGACTGAATTTGTTAGGACTGTATCTAGCCATAACATCACTTGTCACTATTGTAATAGACATGGATACAAAATCAAGAATTGCATCTTTAGGAGAAAGAATTGTCCCATAAAGTTTATATGGGTACCCAAAGGTTCCAAGACTAATTCACAAGGACCCAAGCATGTTTGGGTACCTAAAACTTGACATTACAATATGTCAATGGGGATGAGTGGGTGCTCAATAGTGGGTGCTCAAGACATATGACGGGTGATATGTCCAAGTTCTCATCCTTAAATCCGAGAGGTAAAGGTTCTGTCACCTTTGGCGACAAATCAAAAGGAAAGGTATTGGGTATAGGTAGTGTTAGTAAGGATCCAACCATTGAGCATGTGTCGTTAGTTCAAAATCTGAAATTCAATTTACTTAGCATAAGTCAATTATGTGACCGTGGATGCAAAGTAATCTTTGAATCTAACAAATGCTTAGTAACTAACAATGACAACAACCAAACTTTGCTTGTTGGTAAAAGACAAGGAAACTTGTATTCTATTAATATGGTTGATGTCTCTAATCCGGAAAATAAGTGTTTAAATGTTAGAACAGAGACTGCTGAGATTTAGCATAGACGATTGGGGCATGCATATCATGAGCTTATACCAAATCTTCAAAAGAAGGAACTTGTAAGGGGACTACCCTTGCTGAAGTTTGAAAAAGAGATAGTATGTCAATCATGCCATTATGGAAAGCAGTTCAAAAGTTCCTTCAAACAGAAGAAGTGCATCTCCACTACTAGACCACTTGAGCTATTACATCTAGATTAGTTTTGACCCATTAAGGTGGTAAGCCTTGGAGGTAAGAGTTACACATTCGTCATTGTTGATGACTATTCCCGTTTTACTTGGGTTATATTTCTTTCACAAAAAGATCATGCACTTTATGAGTTTGCCTCTTTAGCAAGAAAACTTCAAAATGAAAAAGGTTATAAAATAACAAAGATTAGGAGTGACCATGGTGGCGAATTTGATAACCTTGTGTTTAATCATTTTTTGTGAAGAAAATGCAATTGAGCATACATTCTCGGCTCCTCGAACTCCTCAACAAAATGGGGTAGTAGAGAGGAAGAACCGAACATTACAAGAGATGGCAAGAACAATGCTAAATGAACAATTATTGCCAACTTACTTTTGGGTTGAAGTCGTGAACACCGCATGCTATGTTCTAAATAAGGTAACTATTAGGCCACAACTTGAGAAAACACCATATGAGCTTTGGCAAGATAGAAAGCCAAACATAAGCTACTTCAAAGTCTTTGGGTCAAAATGCTTCATATTAATTACCAAAGACTTACTTGGAAAATTTGATGCTAAATCTGACGATGGTGTGTTCCTAAGATACTCAACTAGAAGTAAAGCTTATAGAGTTTACAACAAAAGAACACTTATAGTTGAGGAATCAATACATGTGGTTTTTGATGAAATTGAGCTAACTAACAATGTTGATTCTGTTGAGGATGTATTCTGCCAGCAGCCTAGAGATATTATTGCTAACACTCCTGAAAGGTCTGCTGAGATTGAAGAAGAGTTGCATGATGATACTACAACTCAATATGAAACCAACACACAAGTTGTACCACATGTAATACCAGACAGTTCGGCACTGAAGGTGCCAAAAGGACTGTCAACCAGTGATATTATTAGAGATCCATCTAAAGGAGTAACCACAAGATCCTCAATGCACAATCTTAATTCCCATCAAGCTTTTCTCTCACAAATTGAGCCCAAAAATGTCGATGATGCTATCAACGATGAAAATTGGGTGATGGCTATGCAAGAAGAGCTCAATCAATTTGAGAAGAGTGATGTTTGGGAATTAGTTCCTAGACCCACCAATTATCCAATAATTGGAACTAAATGGGTATTTAGGAAAAAATTAGATGAGGCTGGAAATGTGACAAAGAATAAGGCCAGGTTAGTAGCACAAGGCTATAATCAAGAAGAAGGAATTGACTTTGATGAAACCTTTGCACCGGTAGCTTGCTTGGAGTCAATTCGGATGCTCCTTGCATATGCAGCCTACAAATCCTTCAAACTCTACCAAATGGATGTGAAAAGTGCCTTTCTGAATGGCGTAATCATAGAAGAGGTGTATGTGGAGCAACCTCCCGGATTTTGAGGATTATGTGCATCCAAAACATGTCTATCAGCTTAAAAAGGCTCTATATGGACTCAAACAAGCTCCAAGGGCATGGTATGACAGATTAAGTACATTTCTTCTCTCTCAAAATTTTGTTAGAGGTAAAGTTGATTCCACACTCTTTGTGAAACACCAAAAAAATGACTTAATTATTGTGCAAATCTATGTTGATGATATATTGTTTGGTGCTACTAATGATGCTCTATGTCAAGATTTTGAAAAACTAATGCACAGTGAATTCGAGATGAGCATGATGGGGGAACTAAATTTCTTTCTTGGATTCCAAATCAAACAATATGATGATGGCATCTTCATTGGTCAAACTAAATATACAAAGGAGCTACTCAAACGGTTTGGCATGTCAGACGCCAAAGTGAGCCCAACTCCTATGATCACAACAACAAAGCTTGATAAAGATGAATCCTGTAAAGATGTGGACATTAAGAAGTATAGAGGTATGATTGGAAGTCCCCTCTATCTTACTGCATCTAGACCTGATATTATGTTCAGTGTGTGCTTGTGTGCTCGCTTTCAAGCATGTCCTTAAGAATCTCATTTGAGGGCTATTAAAAGAATCTTTAAATATCTAAATGGAACACCCTCTCTAAGTTTTTGGTATCCCAAGGTTGAGTCATTTAATTTAATTGGATATTCTGATACTGACTTTGCTGGATGCATGCTTGATAGAAAGTGTACTAGTGGGACATGCCAATTCTTAGAAAATTCATTAGTTTCTTGGTCTAGTAAGAAACAAAATTCAGTAGCTACATCAACAACCGAGGTAGAGTATATGGCTGCAGGATCTTGTTATGCACAATTACTTTGGATGAAACAAACCCTACTAGACTATGATTTAAAGTTTGAAACTATACCTATTTTGTGTGATAGTTCTAGTGATATAAACTTAACAAAGAACCCTATCCAACACTCTTGAACAAAATACATAGAGATAAGGCATCATTTTATTAGGGATCATGTGCTTAAGAAAGATATAACACTTGATTTTGTCACAACCGAGAGGCAGCTTGTAGACATATTCACAAAGCCCTTGAAGGAAGAACAATTTGCAAAAATTCGGTTGCAGCTAGGTATGTGCAACGCTCCTTAAAATTCAAGGCTATCCAGGTATGTGTTTCTAACTCCTAAAAACATGTGACATGCATTCAAAAGACACACACATCACCCTAGAAAATCCGAGCTATGATGGATGGTAAAGTGATAAGCCTAGAGGTCTACATAAAGTGGAAAACTGGTCAGGAAAGGAATTTGAACGTTTTGGCATCGTTGGCGCCACTGCACGAGGAGATGATATATTGAATAAAATAATAAGCACGGGCCTGACAATGCAAGTGGATGGAAAAACGGCTACAGTGTATGTTGGATAGAGTGCGAGATTGACAAGGAGAAGACCGTTACCTAGCAGGCTATAAGGATGAGTGTTATCGCTGCATTAAAACTCTTTATTACCCATCGGATAAAAACGGTAACCCACCTCCACTACATAACCTCCTTCCTTATCCAATTTTCTCGCCATCATTCCCACAATCAAAGCTTCCTCAAATTAACCTATCAGTTACTCAAAATGGGAAGAACTAAAACCCCTACAAAATCTCAAAACATCGAAACCCCTGTCCTTTCTTCTCCTGCTCCAGCTGTTTCAAAAACGTCTACAACTAGAGTTACAAGACACTCAAAACCCCCTCCATTAACTCCATCTACAAGACCTCCAAATACCCTACCAAAACCTTCTAAAAAGCGAAAATACTCCTCTCCAAAGATGTCTTCCACACCTTCAAACCCACCTGAACCAATCACTGACCAAGAGGCTACAAAAACTCTTGCAAATATTGCAGCCTCCACAGATGAATTCCTATCCCAAATTCGAATTCCTCCACACCTTACTGATCCCATTGACCAGACAAAATTTCGTGCTCAGAAGAGGAAATCTATAATTGATCACTTTGTGAAGGAACTTGATCTCAAGAAGCAAGCCAAGGTACTTGAACTTGTTCAAAAACAACCCTCACTTATTGACCATCCTCCTACTGACAATCCATCCATTACCCAAAATATTTTTGAGGTTCCTTCTAACCCTACTCTTGAAAATCAACCCGAGAACCCTAGGAACTCCTCTGAGAAAACCCTCTCAGATGATGACACTCCTATAGCCCAGAAATACCCATCCAAAAGGGTCAAAACCACTGCTACCAAGAAGTTTACTCGATCTGAAAAGCTTATGGCATCTGCGATGCCAAAGCGGACGCTAAGGGACAACACTCGGGTACAAAGGCTGAAGACATCTGTGTCAAGAAAAGGAAAAGAAAAGGTGGTTTATGAGGTTCCTGAGTCAGAGGAAGAAGATGATGATGATGAAGTGATTCCAGATGTAACCCCTGAATGAGTAACAAGGGATACACTTATGGTGCCTGAGAGTGAAGAATGCTACGAACCCTCGGTCAAGCATGTCAGCAAGTCAGGAAAGCTCTCTAGGTCCAAAAAGAAGTCTAAGAAGATTGTTGATGATGAAGAGGAAGAGAAGGATCCCACTGGAATAGTGGGCAGTGCTTTCATATTTCTGAAATCTGTCTCTGTCCACTTTGAGGATTTGATTGGGTCTGCTGTTGTTGAAATTATAGAGTGGGCTCAACTCACCACACTTGCCACTCTTCAGGTATCTACTTATGAATCCCTGGTTCAGGATTTCCACACAAATATGTTACCTAAGCATGATGATATTGGTAACGTTATTGGTCTTCAAAGCACAATTTATGGGATCTCTGTCTTTGTCGATGCCAAATTAATTAGGAAGCTGCTGAAATTGAAGAAAGGATCTGTTAGGTATTATAACACTACCTCTGGAAATCCTGTCAATGTGCCCGACACACCTAGCGTTTTTGAGCATAGGAAGTTGTTATTTGGGCAGTCCACCAAGAAGGGTTCCTATTAGGATCTCTGTCTCGAGCATAGGTTGGTTCTTTATTTTATCACAAGAGTATTAATTCCCCATGGAGGACACCAGACCTTGCTCAAGACTTATGACATGTGGCTTCTGGGTTGTGTGCTGACGAATAGTCCTATTGACTATGGGTACATCATCTTTCACCATCTTCGTCTCTCTGCTGCTCGACCTTATGGAAGCCTCATCACCCTAATTGCTCGTCACTTTGGTGTGATTCCAACCAAAGCACATCATCCAGTACTTGGTGACTCCATCTGCACTGCCACTCTTAGCAAAATGCACCTAAAAAAGATTAAGCATGGGGTTTTCTATGTGGTTCAGCCGAGTGCCTCTAAGGATGCTCGCATTGAGGCTCTGACTGAGGAGATAAGGGATGTGAAGGAAGAGCTATATGAGCTTAAAGGTATGTTGAAGAAGATTATGGAAATGAGAAAAGCTCAACTGAATCTGTTGGTTGCCGAGAATGAGGTTTAGACAACCATTGAAGGAGATGAGGACGATGACGATAGTGATGATGTTGAGTCCACTGATTCCTCGTCCGGCAAGAAATCTGCCAGTGTTTGACCTCTCTTGGATATCCAGATCTGATGCTCACTTAGGATCATGCATGCTTGTTCTTTATCATTGCTGTTAGTTGTGGCATCTTCTATGCCAATATGTCTATCTGTCTGCTGGTCTTTGGTTGTTATCTTCAATATCTGTTGCTGTTGTTTCTGTTATGGCTTCTTCCATGCCAATCTGTCTGCTCTTGTTGTGCTTTTTATGATGCCAAAAGGGGGAGAGATTACTAGGTTGTGGGAGAGATTTAAGTTCGGGAGCATGTAGATCTGTGTTTTTCGACATGTTCATTTTATTTCTTTTAATATAATGTGGCTTGCAAAATTTATGTCTTAAATTTATTTATGCTCCTTATGCTCTAACCATTTGAATGATGCACAAATTGGAAAAATATTTTAGATAGGGGAAGCATATGTTGAGGGGGAGCCTAGAATACACAAAATTCACATCTCCACATAGTTTAAGGTTTGTCATCATCAAAAAGTGGGAGAATGTGAATCGGTTGATGATTAGAAAGATGCTTAAGGTTAATTAAGTATACTTAGGCCTAATTAAGTATGATTATTAACATAAGGCATGGATTAAATTGCGACATTGATTATAATATTATAATATGTCTTTAAATACAATTTAATATGCCAATTATTATTATATGATTAAATGCTCTAACTAGGTTTTGATTATGACAAACCTATATGTAGCATCTTGTGCTTTTAACAATGAATTGCAGCTCACAAAGATGGTCAATTCGTGATCAACATGTGGGAAGAAGTGTGAGTGGGAATGGAGAATGTGTTAGTGGAGTTGACATGTCGCTTTCAACAAAAAGCCAACCATGTGACTTGATTTGTTTAATCCCTGTGGGCATTGGTCAAACAACATAGGACACTACCATTTGTGGAATCTGAATCGATAAAAAGCCTACCTAATGTCAGCTGAATTCAAACTTCCTAGGACCAACCTAGGACTATGCTAAACAATGACATCAATGACAAAAAGCTGCAGACCGCTGGATCTCGTGCCAAAGTGAAAGGGACAACAGGTATTATGAACGTTGACGCTCTGGCACCTCGGAAGACAAACCAGCTGGATGGAAAGGGACATGCAACGGTTCCAATTCGAATTGTCACCATTCAACTTGTCTATATAAAGAGATGCTGATTCAAGGAGAACTTCAAAGCTGCTAAACCGAGTTTCAAGATTCAAGCAAACATAGTTGCACTTGCAGTTCTCAATCAAGCAAAGAGAAAGAGAAAAAAACTTTTCTTTGTTCATACATTGAGAGAAAATATTTGAAGGGAAAAGTTATAGTACTTAATTGTGCACTTTGTATCAGCGGGTTTGTGTAAGACAAAGCTAGGGAAAACTTTGTGGTGAGTGTGTGAGGTTAGAATTGAGCCTAAAGAAAAACTTGTACTAAGGGTTATTGGTTGAACCCGTGAAAAACCATAATAGAGTGTGTTAGAAATCTCAAGGGGGGATCCTTCAGCAGTGGAGGTAGTCCTGTGTGGCGAACTACTATAAATCCTGTTTCCAAATTGTCTCTAACCTTTCCTCTTAGCATTTTAATTAGTGTGCTCATTAGTTAGTCCTAAACACAAAATCCAGAGATTAAAACAGTTTGGCAATAGTGACGCCAAATTAGTTTTTAGTAAGAGGAGAAGAAGTCAAGAGCATGTAGGATTGTATTTTGTATTTGTCTATTGGAGTTTTGAGTAATTAGGACTCTAGAGCTTTCAAGAGTCGTCGACAAATCGGAGTTCTCTACGTGACTAGTATGTCATCAACGTACACAAACCCTGTGTATAAAATCACTGCTCGTGATGTGTTCTTTATGTGATTAATTGTTGATGCATTATTCTCTTGCTATTTGAGTGCTTTATTGATTTGTTAAAATCTTGCAAAATCATATTATTCATTGGCTGTTCTCTATCCTTCAAAGTGTTCATCTTCTCTGCAGACCACATCTTGTTTGCATCCTTCCAATGGAAGGAAAGCTAGCTAGTCTGGGTTTTAGGTTTAATGCCAAACTCTATGCCACTAGTTAATTAGTCCAAAATTTCAACCAACAAAGTTTGTGTTACTCGAGTTAATACTATTTCGTGCTGCAAGATGCTTAGGATTCTAAGGCACAATCCATCATAAGGTATCTTATATATATCTTCAAAGAAAAAAAGAAAAACAATGACTTAATACTTTTGCCTATATATTCGATAAAAACTTGGGAGATATATTCTCCTAGTTATGCTGTTGAGTCTTAAGAAGTTTATGCTTGTAACCTTGCCTTCTATTTGGTTAATCAATATATATGTTATGGGTGAAGAAAATATAATTTCTGCCGCTAAAACCATGGTGAAGGTGGGAGTGGCATTAGTTCCTCCTCCTCCTCCTCCAGCTGGTTATATGCAGTTAAGACCTATTCCCCACTGTTTTGCATCAAGTGTTGACGGCAGGATTTTAAGCTTCACCCGGTCAGCTTCTCCCGATGGGATGCAATATCCAAGATCTTCAAGCCTCCAGTAACTCAACCAGGTTACCATATCCCCGTCTGATCTTGCAAAGCCATGAACTACTGGAGCACAGTCAAACCATTCTCCCGTAGTTTCGTTGCTGATAGCTAAACCAAAATGTTCTTCATGTTCTCCTACTCTTTGCGGATATTTAAGGCATAAACTAAAACCAATGAGCTTACGACCAACCTCCGGCAAAAGATGGAAAGATATGCAATCGTCCCCCTCTCCTTCCCTGTGATGTTGATCAAACCAATCTGGAGCCACCTCACCTCATCCAGGTAAGAAAACACTATGCATTGTATTTTCACGTGATACCTGAGTACTCGTACGCTGCAGCGACCATGCGACTCTATTAAACAGTGCTACTTTATCAGTGCATGCATTGAGTACATTCCCTAATCCTAAATGCTTCTTTACTTGTTGTTCTACTTTGAAATAACCTTCGACCTCAAATTGCTTTGGACAATGCTGAAACAAGCTTCCGTGAGTCTCATCCCTTTCCAATGATTCACAACCTTCAATAAACATAAATGGTGCTGCAACCACAGAAACTGATTTCAGCTTTCTGCATCCGCCTAGCAAGAGGAACTTAAGTGGGAGTTGATTGATGCTTTCTGGCAGACGTGTAATAGGATTTCCACTAAGATTTAAGCGCTTCAATGAGGACATGCAGCTAAGATCAACATCAAAAAGATTATCTGATAAACCACAGTTTGCAAGGTTTAGAACTATCAGTGTCCTAGGAAAAAAATCCAACTTACAACAGGTTGATTGTGCATAACTTCTTGGTAGTTTCCAAAACCACAATGGTGATCGCGTCCAAGACAGTTTGGCTTCCCTGAAATCCTTAATCACAATTCCATCTGCATTTACCACTTTCAAGGACTCGAACTTCATCAACACCTCAGGCAAGTTTCCGAGATTTGGACAACTTGATATATTAAGTTCTTCCAGAGATTTCAACACCGGAAGCTTTAAACGAATATTTTTGTAGTCAGCCAGGTTTAAAGATTTAAGTTTCCCCAGGTCTCCAATAGATTCATCAACCTCCTTCAAGTTGATACAGCCTTCCAGTACCAAGATCTCGAGACGGGGGAGTCCTTTGAAGTTGGGAGTTCTGATAAGCTCCAGGGAATGTCTCAGGTCAAGTACTTTCAGAAGCTGGAGATGCTGCCCAAGATAAAAAGAGATTAGTCAATACAGAGATCACATCATCCTTATCCTATTTCATATAAAAAAAAAAAAATCATCCTTATCCCATAAAATATGGTAGAAACTGAGAAAATAGAATCATACCCTACGTCCTTTCCAAAGATCTCTTAATTTACTATATATATGGCATTTCAAGAACAACCAGTTTCTCCATGCAGAGATCATTTGGTATATGAGTCAAAGAGAATCCATGCCAATGAAGCCAAACCAAAGTTCGAGGACTGCAGTCTCCCAAAAGCTCTACATTACTGAGATTCAACAGCTGCAGATACCTCATCTTTGCAAATGACTCCGTAGAAAACAGAGGTGTTGGAGAATCGTTCCCAAATGTCCAAAAGGGGAAGTTTAACCAACGTCTTTGTGAATAATTTCCTTTAGGGAGTTGGGTGGAATGTGAATCGGGAACAAAAAGGCTTAGGCTAAGACCTCTAACTGATTTTGTACCCTGTTTTGCAACATGTGAGGAGACAGAGTAAGTAGTTTAATTTAAACTAAGACATGACATGGAAAGCTTGAACAGGAATTGATACATGCAGGAAGATAAGTGTTGTTTTCCTCAACACATATCACATGAATATAAAGCATATTGGTACTCACAGTATTGTCAGTCAATACAGAGATGGCATCTTCATTATCGCACACTCTTCTTCGTTTTCCTGTTTTGTGGATGATTAATCATGTCCATGAACAGGTCATAAATGTTGGCGTAGACAATTCTGCTCCCTGGAAGGGATTTCTGATAGCATCAGCTACCTTATTACAAGACCTATAAATATAGCCATGATTGAACTCAGTGAATGAGAAAGATAAAAGCAAAATATCCTGTTAAAGGAGACCAAATTCTGAATGATTGGATTGTTGATCCTTGATAGCTGCTCCAGACCGTCAGATTCCAACATTTCTTGGATTTTTACACCAACAGGATAGTACAATGAGTTTAATTACCAAAAAAATTAGTAACAACAAGAATGCTTCACATCCCTTGGTTTCTTCCTTTTTTCTTCATTATCTCCATGAACTCTCTCTACTTGATCTTCATGTTTCCTTGGCACGTAAAAGAAAATGCAGAATCGATAAAGAAATTGCAGAATGCAGGGCATTGTGCTTGCTAGTCAGTAGGTTCTGCCATAATCTATTTCCCATCACCACCTGACGCCTATTTAAAATGATGAAATCGGAAATATTTTTCCCATTAGAAGATGGAAGATACAACAAAAATTTTCAAATGAATACATGTGCTGCTCATGGTATAAAGCTATATTCTTAAAGCTCAGTAGGGACAACAAAATGTATGAGTAACTTCATTAATGACAAGAGACAGATACATGCATGCATACACTGCAAAGGGATGGGAAATCATCTAGCTAGCTCCTAATTAGTAAGTACAGTAGTGAGTGCCAACTTCTGAACATTCAGAGATGGAAATTGGCAGAGGTTTTAAGTACCAATGTAGATCCTTTTTCACTCTCTGATACATAGATGTACAGTAACAAATGCTTACAAGTTGTCCTTCGCCGGCCGGGAGTCTATAATCGTGGTAAAACTTGTTTAATAAGGGTGTGGAAGAGGTACTTGTACACAGCCTCAGTTGGATTTCTGTTGCTGTGACTACTTTTGGTTCTAAGGTTGTTTCTTTCGAAGTGTCACAATTAATTTTCAAGCTTCATTTTTTTTTTTCTTCCTTCCCAGGTTTATAGTACAAGCATCAAGGAAGAACACGCTGACTGATTTTATAGGCTGTCCAAAGGCTTGCGATACCAGCATAGCATGGTTTTGATAATAGCCAGATTTGGCAGAGGATCACAGTTAACCATATCCCCCATGGTATTTGTTCCTTTTTACATGCTTCCTTAACCGCAAAATTCTGCTCCTTCGCAGATTTGGTGAATTTATCAACGGCTCTGGCTCAAAGGCATATGCTCTTTATTTACTTATTTGACGAGATTTTTTTTTTTGATAAGTCGTCCCATTTTTAATAAAAATAGAGATAAGGGTTTTTTTTTTTGTTGAAGAAAAAAAAAGGCATCAGTGGTGTCATCATCGCCCCGTCGGTCCAAGCCCCGGTCAGAACTGGTTACATCCTGGCATTAGACCCTCCTCATAGGAGAGACCGCCCACCAGGGCACCAGTGGACACCCTCGCCTGCTTCGCGTCATAGTGTCGGGGAGACCCCGAGCTCAACGGCCACCACCCCACAGTGTGGAAGGCCATATTCGGCCACATCACACTATAATGGGGTTTGACTGGAAGCGCCGAGACTCGAACCCGAGTCCTAGAGATGGCAGGCTAAAGGCTTCACCACTGGGCCACCATCCCTGGTGGTGAGATAAGGGTTTGTTGGATATGGAATATGTGACTTTGATATGTAAATAATACATAATTAAGTTTTTTAGTTTTGTTTAAACTAAAAAATAGGACTAGGACTATATGTGTTACTTGGTTATTAACCTGTTAGTGGGTTATCCGTTAGAAGTTTAAGTAGTGAGTAGACCAATACCTCATATGTGGCATATGCTATGCCATTTAGCTTATCATAGTTCTGTGGGTGATTAATCATGTCCATTAATTGGTCATAAATGTTTGCATGTAGACAATTCTGCTTTCTAGAAGTAATTTTTTTTTTGGTCGAGATTGTAGAAGTGATTTTGTAGGTTGGTTTATAGTGGCATAGCATATGCCACTTAATTTCTTTATTAATAGACTAACCATATTTTTCATCCTTGTGTTTATAATTTCGGATATTTTTCATCCCTATGTTACAAAATGGACATTTTTCATCCCTGTCTTGAATTTTCAATACATTTTTCATTTTTCACCTATTTCCCACATAGAAAATGTTGACGTGCCAATTAGAGAAAAACGAAAAAAAATCGGCACATTGGCATTTTTATATGTAAAATCGAAGAAAAATGTCACAAAAATCCAACACAGAGATACAAAATGTTCATTTTGTAACACAAAGATGAAAAATATCCAAAATGATAAACACAAGGATGAAAAATATGATTAGTCCATTTATTAATCTGGTTGTACCAAAGACTTCTGCTACCTTGGAAGCGTTTAATAAACTTGAACCTCTACATGTACTAGCTAGTTATCAGTACTTTATGATTAGTCTTGTTCGGGCTGAGACCGAAACTGTAGAAGTCAGAAATGATTTTTTTTTTTTTTAATGGAATCAAGCATAGAGACTGGAAATTAACTATTCAAAACAACTTAAAAGAATTTTGAGCAGATTTTCACTGTTGACCCAAAATAAAGAACGACACATGCCTTAATGAGTCGTTGATAAATCCACCAAATCTACAAAGGAGCAGACTTGTGGCTAAGGAAGCATGTAATGTAAAGGGAAAAAATACCATGGGGATATGGTTAACTGTTCCTCCGCCAAATCTGGCAATTATCAAAACCATATGCTGGTATTGTAAGCCTTTGTGCCTATAAAATCAGCCAGCCTCTTTCTAGATGCATATACTATAAGCTTACACACACTTCAAAGGGTGACGCATCGAGCCACGGGAAAGATTAGTTCGGTAGTCGACTGGGATACTCTTCTAATATCAAAAAAAAAGCTTGCACATGCTAGGAAGGAAGAAAGAAAAAAAAAATGCTTAAAATGAGAGAGATGATTTTTGTAGTCTTCCTCCTCTTTGTTTCGGCTACAGCAGCAAACATGGCACAAAGTATCAATATCTGTTGGCCACTCAAGAAAAATGAAATCTCCTTCCCCTTGGACCAAAGCCCATGGATGGTGGATATCTTATAGTGGTCTTGCTTTCCTCAAAGCAACGTACAGGAAAGAAGGCAAGAGCGCTATAAGAAATTAAGCATTCATGGTTTCGGCTCAAGTGGGATGTGATTTCAATTACAATTTACAAAGAAGGATTCTCTGATGCGTTATTGCTGAACTGCTCTGGGGGTAAGTAACGTTGTCTTCGTGAATCTTTTTCTGTGAACTGAAATACAATTTAATACCCTTATTAAAAAAGTTCTACCTCAATTATAGACTCCCGGGCCAGCTAAGAACTTGTAAGCAAGCATTTGTTATTGTACCTCTTATGTACCAGAGAGTGAAAAAGGTTCTAAAAAGGATCTACCTCAATTTCTTTCGCGATTCTGCATTTTCTTTTACGTACCAAGGAAACATGAAGATCAAGTAGAGAGTTCATGGAGATAATCAAGAAAGAAAGAAGAAATCAAGGGATGTGAAACATTTTTTTGTTATTATTGTTTTTGGTAATTAAACTCATTGTACTATCCTCCTGGTGTAAAAATCCAAGGAATTTTGGACTTTTTGACAGTCTGGAGCTTATTCAAGCAATCATGGATCAACGATCCAATCATTCACAGTTTTGCTTTTTTCTTCCTCATTCACTGAGTTCATTCATTGTTATATTTCTAAGTCTTGTAATAAGGTAGCTGATGCTAAGAGAAATCACTTCTGGTCTTGTAATAAGGTAGTTGATGCTATGAGAAATCACTTCCAGGGAGCAGAATTGTCTGCGCCAACATTTATGACCCTTTGATGGGCATGATTAATTAATCTTCCACAGAACTATGGTAAGATAAATGAGGTATTGGCCTACCTAATTTAGTTTCTTTGAATAGTTTCCAGTCTCTATGTTCGAATCCTGATAAAAATCATTTCTAAAGTTAATGGCCTACCCACATTAGTAAATTAAGTAGGCTAATACCTCCTATGTGGCAAATGCTATGCCATTTCGCTTACCGTATAGTTCTGTGGATGATTAATCAAGTCCATTAATCGGTCATAAATTAATGTCTGCCCGGAAGTGATTTCTGTAGCTTGGTTATCAGTCTTTTAAGCTTTTCATTGTAGGATTGTGAGTCTGCATTCTCTTCTCTTATACATGACGGATCACTTGGATGCTTGCATGTAAAAAAGGAACAAATACCATGGAGGTATGGTTAATTGTGATCCTCCGCCAAATCTGGCTATTAACCTATCTTATCATAAAATCACGTGGATATGCCAATGTAACTAGCATGAAGAAATAACACCACCCACCCAATTCACATGTAGTACGTACCTACCTAAACCCCAATGAATAACCATGAATTCTATCCATCCCAACAAAACCATATGCTGGACTGCTGGCATTTGTAAGCCTTTGGACAGCCTATAAAATCAGTCAGCCTCTTACTAGATGCATATATATATATATATATATCCCCCTTGTCAGTATCATATCCTTGATAATGAGAACAATTTTTGTAGTCAGTTATTTCCTTTTAAAATTTTACTTTCCTTTTTTACCTTTTTCATCATTGCTATGTATTAGTGTTATCATCTTAGTAATAAAAACAAATAATTCAGTCAATGCCTTCCACTCGATATAAATCGTCGACGTAAGAGATGCTTGAATATGAACCCCGTGTCCATGACTTGCATACCAAAAAGTTGGTTTTGCACATGGGAAGAACAAAATAATCACACAAAGTGAACTAAATTTATTTCTATCTAAGAGTATTAGATCTACACATATACTATAAAAGTAATAAAATAGACTAAAGATGGGGTTGCCATGAATGGTGAAAAATTCATCCATGGCATTCCCATTTTGAATTCAGGGGAGGAAAAATTAGAGAAAAAGGAGAGTCTCTCACTAAAATTTGAATTTTGAAAGTGTTAAATTCAATTACTTGGAGCGAAAAGTGGAGCATGACTCAAGACATGATGAAGACTTAAAATATATATATATATATATATATATATATATATATATATATATATATATATATAAAACTTCAAATATGGAGTGGCAGGTGGCTTGCAAAATATAGGTATGATATATTCTATATCCGTTCTTCAGGAAATTCATTTGAAGTTTTCAAGTCCAACGTTGGAGAAGAAATAATCTACTCAACCGTTTTCTTATAATACTCTGTCTTATTAAGACATGAAGAGTTAAAAAATGCAGTGCATTATGGCAATTCTCACCTGAAAGAAACAACAATGATAACTAATAAAAGAAGAGTCAACTAGAACATCCCCATCAATATACATATCGGGTCATCTTCATGGACGAATTCAAGTATTCAAACTTCGAAGTCAGACATTAGAGAGGAAATATGATATATTTCTTTTCCTTGCACATTTCCTTCACCTCAAGGCATGATGAAGACTTAAAATATGTTTGGACAAAAATGGTTTTTTTACATTGAAAAAAGTTGGCAGTATCTACAGAAACATCCCATCGCACCGAGTCATCTAAGCCAATGATAAAACTTAAATCATAATCTCTTTTGCAGTTATACATCAGCTGAATTCTAGCTATACTCTTCTTGAATGGCTATTATAGAATCCTTAGAAGCAGAAGATCATCAGCAAGCCTCCTCCGCTGCAGAGCCTGATGAGTTCATTCATTATCATGTGTTCTTGAGTTTCAGAGGTCCGGATACCCGATATACCTTCACTGATAGCCTTTACAGACAGTTAACTGATGGAGGATATCATGTGTTCAGGGACGATGATGAAATACATGCAGGGCAGAATATAAGGTCAGAGCTAGAGAAGGCGATTAAGGAGTCGAGAATATCAGTGATTGTTTTCTCGGAAGATTATGCTTCCTCAAAATGGTGCTTGGATGAGCTGGTGGTGATCATGAAACGTCACAAAGAAGAAGGCCATCCTGTTCTCCCGGTTTTCTATCACGTGGATCCATCTGAAGTGAGGAATCAGCGGGGGAGCTTTGAGGAATCTTTTGATAAACACAAGGAGGATTTCAAGGAGGACAGAGTGGAGGGATGGAGAGCAGCATTAAGAGAGGTTAGTGCTCTCAAAGGAGTAACTGTTATGAAGCATAGGTACGGAATATTATGTTGTTGGAGGCTAGCTAGGTTGAAATTTTTTGATAGATAGATTGGTAGAAACAGAAGAATTTTTTTTTTGGTAATATTTGCTCTACTTGATAACTTGTAGAAAAGAGTTCGATGTAATTCAAGAAATCGTGAAAATGGTCGGAGAGCAAGTGCGGCTCACAATTCTTAATGTCCCCACCAAGTTAGTTGGCAGAGAAGTCGATATGTTTCTCATCAACTCATGGGTGGAAGATGGATCGAAGAATGTCGGCATAGCAACCATCTGTGGAGTCGACGGAATTGGGAAGACAACTATTGCCAGAGAAATCTATAATATGAACGTCCACAGATTTGAAGGATGTTGCTTCCTTGAAAATGTCAGAGAAATGACAAAGCAACATCAGGGGCTGGTTTATTTGCAAACTAAACTTCTTCAAGACCTTAGGAAAACAACTGTGAATTCGATATTTGGGGTGTCTGAAGGGAGTGCTATGATCAAGCATGTCGTAAGTTACAAAAAGGTTCTCCTCATTCTGGATGATGTGGATGATTTTGACCAATATGATAAACTGATTGGAAAGAAGGAATGGTTTAGTCCAGGAAGCAAGATTATCATTACAACGACATCAAAGAATATACCAAGGGCACATGAACGTGATAAGATGTTCGAACTTATGACATTGAGTGTTAAAGAATCACTAGAGCTCTTGAGTTGGCATGCATTTGGCCAAGATCACCCCAAGCAAGGCTATGATAAGTGCTCCAGGGATTTGGTGCATTATTGCGGTGGACTTCCATTGGCTCTTCAAGTTTTGGGGTCTTCTTTGTCTAACGCCACTACAGATGTATGGGAGAGTGAATGTCGAAGGTTGGGAGCAAACCCTAACCATAAGATTCAAAATGTTCTTAAAATAAGTTACGATTCTCTTCCAAACAATGATGATAAGAAATTATTCCTTGATGTCGCCTGCTTCTACAACAACGGAATTGACCAAAATTATGCAGCTAAAATAATGGAGGCTTGTGACTTTGAGTCAGCAGCTGGGATTAGGGATCTCATGGATAGATGTCTAATAAGTTTCAATAGTAAAGGTAAGCTGATGATGCATCAATTGATCAGAGACATGGGGAGGGATCTTGCTCGTCAAGAATCATCAGACAATCCTGGAAAACGAACAAGAGTGTGGGATAATAAAGATGCGATTTTTGTATTGACTGAAAATGCTGTGAGTACCAACATATACGCTTTATATTCTTGTGATGCATACTATAGGTTTGTCTATGGTTTAAATTAAGCTATATATTTTTTTTTCTCTTCACATGTTGCCAAACAGGGTACAAAATCAGTTAGAGGTCTTAGCCTGTGCCTTCCAATTCCCAGTTCAAATTCCAACCAACTCCGTGAAGTACCGAAAAGAATTTCCACAGTGGCATTTGCAAAGATGAAGTATCTAAAGCTGTTGAAACTCAGGAATGTAAAGCTTGATGGAGACTACAAGGCTATTCCTGGAACTTTAGTGTGGTTGCATTGGCATAGCTTCTCTTCGACTCACATACCTAATGATCTCTGCTTGCAAAAACTGGTTGTTCTTGAAATGCCATATAGTAAATTAAGATATGCTTGGAAAGGAATCAGGGTATATATGATTCTATCTTCTTCTCAGTGTCTACCATATTTTTATTTCTTTTTATCATTACCAGTACTGAGCTTGTCATACTAGTTAGTAGAAGGGTCTAATCTCTTTTTTATCTGGGCAGCATCTCCAGATTCTAAAAGTACTTGACCTGAGACATTCCCTGGAGCTTACCAGAACTCCCAACTTCAAGGGATTTCCTAGTCTCGAGATCTTGGTGCTAAAAGGCTGCATAGACCTGAAGGAGGTTGATGAATCTATTGGTAATCTAGGGAAACTTAAATCTTTAAACCTGAAGGACTGCAAAAATATTCGTTTAAAGCTTCCGGTGTCGAAATCTCTGAAAGAACTTAATATATCGGGTTGTCCAAGTCTCGGAAACTTGCCTGAGGTGTTGATGAAGTTCAAGTCCTTGACAGTGCTAAAAGCGAATGGAATCATGATTAAGGATTTTAGGGAAGCCAAATTGTCTACGATGCGATCACTACCAGTAAACGACGCACAATTAACCCGCGTCAAATTGGATTTTTTTCCTCCTGCACTGACAAAGCTAAGCCTTGCAAACTGTGGCTTGACAGATAAACATCTTGATGTTGACCTTAGCTGCATGCCCTTGTTGAAGAAACTAGACCTTGAGAAGAATCCTATTACACGTCTGCCAGAAAGCATCAAGGAACTCCAACTTGAGTCACTTCGGCTACTAGCATGCAGAAAGCTTAAATCAGTTTCTATTGTTCCAATACAAATTTTGGAAGTTTCGGATTGCGAATCATTGGAAAGGATAGAAACTCACGGATGCTGGGATCAGGGCCTTTCATTGATAGGTTGCATAGGTTGTCCGAAGCTTGATGAGATTGAAGGTTTTTTCAAAGTAGAACCATTTGGAAACAGCGAAAGTGAAGTAAAGAAGCATTTCCGATTAGAGGATGACATGGTCGCCGCAGCAAGCACTGATCAAGTACTGATGGTCAATACACAGACATGGTCAAATCGTACTTGTATCCAGGTGCATGCTCGCTCGCTAATTTTTTTTTTTTCCTAAAACATATATAATATTTTTGTTGACTACATATCTATATATATCTAGCTAATTGATCATGAGCTTTATTGTAATAATTAATGATTTAAGGAATGTTTCATTGGCATTATTTCATGTATAGGTATCACGTGAATTTGCAATGGATAGTGTTTTTGTGCCTGGATGGAACGCATGGCGTCCAGAACGGTTTCATTATCATCGGAGCTGTGGGGGAGAGGGGAACGAAAGCATGTCTTTCAATCTTTTGGGAATGGCTGATCATAAGCTCATTGCTTTTAGTTTATACCTTAAATATTTTTGGAAAGAAGGAGCAGACAAAAAATCTTACTATGGCTTTGATTTTTGTTTAGTTATCATCAATACAGCTAGGAGAAAAAAGTATAACTATTCACCAATGGTGTATGCCATTCCATTGGAGGAGGATGTGTCATGGTTGAGTTACTGGAGACTTGAAGAACTTGGAGATGTCATACCTTTGGGAGAAGGTGACTTGGTGACGCTTCAATTCGATGCGCCAAGATATGTTGCAAAAGAGTGGGGAATACGTCTTATACACCAGAAAGAGGAGGAGAAGGAAGTTCTAGCAGTCACCCAACCAATGCCACGCCAACTTTCATCACCTTGGTGGCGTGTTAATTTTACTCGGTTCCCATTACCCTTTTTCTAGTTAGTATCGGAATTGTATGGGAGGTTAGTTGTAAGGTAACCTTTTATTGAAGAGGTTCAAGTTTATTAAAGGTTTCCAGGCAGCAGAAGTCCTGGTTATGTAGCAAGTATTTTCTGATCTTTTGATCTGTACTTATAACTGAATCTTGATCCATAAGAAATAATACCCAAATTGCCATTTGTGTGTGACTCCTTTTGGTTCAAGGTTAATTTCTTTCAGAGTGTTCCTATTACATGCACTCTTAGGCTAGAAAATATTGTCACAGTTTGGGTCAATTAATTAGAGTGGTTTTGCACATATAGGAACGATATGCCGCAGTACACAGTACAATTCTCATCTTACCCACAAGATCAAGACAAAATTGGAGTCTTTTTAAGCTCAGAACTAACAAAAAATAGATACAATTAACAGAAAAAGATTCAGGAAGACAACGTTAGTTGAAATCACATCTCACTTGGGCCGTAACCTTGAATTCTTAATTTCTTATTGCGCTCTTGCTTTGCTTTCTTTCCTGTAAGCTTTGAGGAAAGCAAAACCAGTACTATAGGATATTCACAATTCATGGGCTATGGCCCAAGAAGGAGGGGATTTCATTTTTTTCTTGAGTGGCGAACAGATATTGATACTTTGGGCATAGTTTTAGTACCATATTTGCTGTAGCCGAAACATAGAGGAGGAAGACTTCAAAAATAATAGTTTGTTATGAATAAATCAAGTGAATGTTCATTGTAGCTGATAATGAACTATAGCATTTCGCTTGCCACCATCTTGGACAGTTCAAGTAAGACTTTGCTACCATCTTGGACAACTCGATGACAACTCGTGGCCAACAACTCGATGACAACTCGTAGCCGCACATTTTGGACCATTCACATTGTTCCGTTCACACTGTTCCGATCACCTATAAGTAGAGAGTGATAGAAGTGATATTCATTCATTCAAAAGCAAATAAAATTCTCTCCCTTATACTCCCTTATATCTTACTTTCATTCTCTTTCCTTATATCTTACTCTCATTCTCTTCCCTTATATCTCACTCTCACCTTATTCTCTTTTCATCAAAACTATCAAATTCACCTTATTCTCATTTTCAAGCTTTTTTTTTTTTCCTTATAATAGTATATGCATCTAGGAAGAGGCTGACTGTTATTATAGGCTGTCCAAGACTTACAATACCAGCATATGGTTTTGATAATAAACAGATTTGGCGGAGGATCACAGAAAAATCTGCTCTTTGGCAGATTTGGTGGTGTTCTTTATTTAGGGTCAACAGTGAAAACCTGCTCAAAATTCTAAAGTTGTTTTGAATTGTTTCCAGTCTCTATATTATCTACTGACTACAGTATCAAAAAAGTCACGTATTCCATATTCAACACATCCTTATCTCTATTTTTATTAAAATTTGGACGACTTATCAAAAATAATTTTTTTTTGGCTAAGGAATCGCATGTAAAAGGAACAAATACCATGGGGGATTATCATACTATGCTGGTATTGTAAGCCTTGGAGTGGGAGAGCCTACAAAATCAGTCAGCCTGATCTTCCTAGATGCATATACTATAAGCTTCTTCTTACACTGGGGAGAAAGGAAAAAACAAAAAAAAAGTCCATATATCCCTTGCAGTATCATTCCCTTGAAAATGAGAAATAATTTTTGTTAGTCTTCCTCCACCTTGTTTAGGCTACTGCAGCAAACATGACACAAGAAGAACCATACCCCCAAAGTATCATCTGTTCGTTCGCCACCCAAGAAAAATGAAATCCCCTTCCTCTTAGGCCAAAGGCCGTGGATGGTGGATATCTTATAGCGGTCTTGCTTTCCTCAAAGCCTTACAAGAAAGAAAGCAAAGCAAGACCGCTATAAGAAATTAAGCAGCATTCACGGTCTTGGCCCAAGTGGAATGTGTTTTCAATTAGGAGATGTCTGCCAATCCAAAGAAGGATTCTCCGATGATGCTTTTATTATTGCTGAACTGCTCTGGGGTAACTAAAGTTGTCCTCGTGAATCTTATTTGTTAACGGATTAAAGCGATTTTTGGTCCCTGTGTAAGGCTTCAAAGTTGGAAGTCATCCTCGTGTAGGATTTTGGCCTTTTTTCATCACTCCGTTCATCACGTTTGGTTAGTTTTCGTTTGTCCGGCCAAAATCGCTGATGTGGCATTTTTTTTGCTCCACATCAGCTTTGTGGGGCCCACATGTCAGGGTTTAACCCGAAACCGACCCAGCCCCACCCGACCCGTTCGCCCAACCCTTTTACCCACTTTTCTGGATTTTTTTATTCTTTTTCTTTTTTCCCTAAAATTAATTTAGGCTTTTTTTCTTTTTCTTCTTTCTCTTTTCTTTTTCTTTTCTCTTTTTCTTTTTTTCTTTTCTTTTTCTTTCTCCTAATTATTTTAAATTCATTAAAAACAATAAAATATAAATAATCATTTTTATTTTTTTCCCTTTTTCTTTTTTCTCATTGTTTATTATCTTTTTATTTTTCCAAAACATTAATTTTTATAATCCGTTTTAATATACCATCAAACTTTCACCAAAAAAAATATACCATCAAACCACATACAAGAAAAAAACTGATTTCTATTTCAAAATCCGTTTTAATATACCCTCAAACCACATACAAGAAAAAAAAAAACTATTTCTATTTCAAAACGAAAATACAGGTGAAGGCCGTCGTCGTCCCGATCTTCAACCACCGCCGAAGGTCGTCGCACACAGCCAGGAGAAGAGGGTATGGGCGTGACCCCACCTCGATCTGTTGTTGCTGTCTTGCTAGACACGCTGCTGACCAAAGAGCTCTATGGCGACCAGGGCTCGCGCGGTCCACCGAGAGCAAGTGCACAGCAAGGGCGGCCCCGCTGCACCACCGCCACACGTCCGGTTGCAGCAGCCACAGAAGCTGCCGCGCAAGGACTTGGAGGCACCGCCGAAGGCAGCCACGAGCGCCGCCTCTGTTCACGTACAAATCGAGGCCAGCAAAGAGGACTTTCTCCACTCAATCTTTGTCGCCTCACTCTCGAAGGGTGGAGGATTTCGGAGGTGAGGTTACGCCGGAGGGTCCGCTAGGTGGGTTCGTAGAAGGCGGAGCAGATGTTGTGCTGGTTGCTGGTGATGATCTTGCTGACGGCGAGGGCTGGCGGGCGGTTGAAGAACACGGCCCCGTTCTAGACCAAGGCCTGGTGGGCGACGGAGTGGTCGGCAATGAAGATGGCGGTGCGGGAGCCGATGTGGAGGGTGGATGTGTTGAGGGTGTTGAGGGGTGTTGTGATGGTTCTACTGCGTGCGGCGACGCTGCGGGTCGGCGGTGCTGGCGATTGGAGAGGAAAGGGAAAAGAAGAAGAAGGTGGGGTTTAGTGAAAGCAAGGGTTAAATCCAGTTTAGAAGAAACAAGGATTATAAACCGAAGCATAAATTAAATCCAGTTAGAAGAAATAAATTACACCGGTTTTTATTTAGCTATTGGGATTTAGTATTTAAGGATTTAAGTGTAACTACAATTTTTTAATTTAATTCCAGTAGTGGGTAAAGAAATTTAGATCTATTAAAAAATAATTAATAATTATTTTTGAGGGAAAAAAATCAAATGTGTAAAAATTGGGATGTGTAAAAAATTAATCTCATAAAAAAAATAATTTAAAAATAAGGATTATAATATGGGAATTTCAACTAAAATGTTAAAAATTATGGGTCCGGGTGGAGCTTGGTCATCCGGTTATAAGAAATGGGTCGGGTGGGGCTGGGTCGGTTTTGGGTAAAACCCTGACATGTGGGCCCCATAAAGCTGATGTGGAGCAAAAAAATTGCCACATCAGTGATTTTGGCCAGACAAACGAAAACTAACCAAATGCGATGAACGGAGGGATGAAAAGAGACCAAAATCCTACACGAAGATGACTTCCAACTTTGAGGACTTACACAAGGACCAAAAAACGCTTTAATCCATTTGTTAACTGTATCTACTTTCTTGTGAATCTTCATTCCTATATGTGCAAAACCACGGATTAAAGGATTTTATGGTACCTGTACTCGCCCTCAATTTGGATTTTAGTACTCGTACTAAAATTCCATGATTTTTTGTACCTCTACTTCTCAATATTCATGATTTTTAGTACTTCCGGCGATCTCCGGCCTCCGGAGACACATGTCAGCATCTGCTAAGGCCACGTCAGTGGTGGGTCTCATTTCTCCCATGTCCCACCCGAATCCTCCCGGAAAGCTGGAGCCTACATCCCGACACATTCCCAAACACCCAAAATACCCAAATTAAAAACGAATTGAAACCATTAAATATGATATTAAATACCATAAACCTTCATATTAAAAACGTAACAAAACCAGTAAATATGATTAACATCATCATCATCGGTTGATCTCCATATCCAACTTATATATAATATGTACATGTACTAGTTTATTCATTCATTTATTACCTAGATAATATAACCGTAAATTCACAAGAACTAACCATTGTTGATATGATTAACCGAACGAAAACGTTATTCTATTAATTTATTAATCCATACTTAGTCCAATTATCATGCCCAAACCAATAGGCTAGGTTCTGCCCAAATAATAAACGGCGTCGTACCATACCAACCCACCATGTTCTTCTTCCTCGCCATAGGTACAGCTCCATCCTCCACAACCAACACTACAATCACAACATCGTCATCTCCACATACCCGTAATCGAACAAACCCAACCTCAACCTGCAACAAACAATCAAAACCCGTGGAGCATTCGCCATCATCGTGCAAACACCGGTTCTCAATAGTGTCAAAGCCCAAACGAAAGGCCGTTGTGAAGTTCCACCAAGGTAGCAGCGGCGCGACGGAGGCTCTTTTCCTCCATCTCAGTTGCAGGCCTTGGCTTCTCTTCCTCGAGGCTAGGCGACGTGCGAATTAACTCGGGGAAGAAGAGGAGAGAGTGTGACAGTGAGGAGAGAATGGAACGGCTGTAGGATAATTCATGAGAGGAGGAGAAGGAGGAATCAGGTGGTGGCTGGCGCCTCCAATCAATGTAAAAGCAATTTTGGGGTATTTAATTTGGGGGTTTTCGATCTGGGTTTGTTTTGCCTCCGATCAATGTACAAGCAAATTTGGAGTTTTTAATTTGGGAATTTTTTAACTGGATTTTTCTTTAAATTGGGGGTTTGGGATTTACTGGTTTTGATTTGTTTTTAATTTGGAGGTTTATGGTATTTGGGGTGTTTGGGAATGTGTTAAGGTGTTTGTTTGGGGGTGTAGGTCCATTCCAAATAGGAACGGGTCGGATTTTCGGGTGGATTCGGGTGGGATAGGGCAACCCTAGAGAAATGGGACCCACCACTGACATGGCCTTCCCAGATGCTGACATGTGTCTCCGGCCTGCGATCGCCGGAAGTACCAAAATCCAAATTGAGGGCGAGTACAAGTACCAAAAAATCCTTTATTCCGCAAAACCACTCTAATTAACCCGAAAGTGTGACATGTTTCTAAGCGAAGCTCAAGGGTCAGTTCTTGCTGCACAAGCTTGTTTGGTGCAATCCAAGTATATTAATGTTTCAGGATGGTGAGGCACTTTGGTGTTCGACTTGGTCTCCAATTGGCTCGCACTTTGCAAGTGGAGAAGATCATGCTGAAATCTGCTGACAGTCTGGAGCTTATTCAAGCTATCAAGGATCAACGATCCTATCATTCACAGTTTGGTCTCCTTTTGTGAGGATATTTTGCTCTTACCTTCCTCATTTACTGTGTTTCATTGATTGTCATATTTCTAGGTCTTGTAATAAGGTAGCTAATGCTATCAGAAATCACTTCCAGGGGGCCGAATTGTCTATGCCAACATTTATGACCCGTTGATGGACATGATTAATCATCCACATAGGAAGGTATTGACCAGCTTAACTTATTATTGTGGGTACACATGATGGTAAACATAACATATATTCAGCCGTCTAAACCAAGGTGCAAGTGGGCGTTGGATTGCCTGTGTGAGTACGTGCTCCTCCTCCTCCTCCAGTTGGTTATATATAAGACGTATCCCCCACTCTTTTGCAACATACTTTGTTGAGGGGCCGAGTGTAAGCTTCACTTCGTCACCTTCCTTTCCAACATATGCAAGCTCTTCTAGCCTCCAGTAACTCAACCATGTTAACATTTCCCCGTCTGATCTTGGAACGCCATGAACTATCGGTGTAAACCCAAGACTTTTCCCCGTAGTTTCATTGCTGACACCCAATGAAAGAGGACACTCAAAATGCCAATTTTTTTCTAGTCTTTGCTGTGTTACATCGCAATATTTAAGGCGTAAACTAAAACCAATGAGTTTATGACCAACCACCGGCAAAAGATGGAAAGATATGCAGTTGTTGTCCCCCTCTCCCCAACTGAGTTGATGATCATACCAATCTGGATCCACGCCCTCCCCTTCTCCAGGTGAAAAAACACTATGCCATGCATTTTCACGTACTGATACCTATATATATATATATATGAAAAAATGCCAATGGAATGAATTAATCCACATAGAATCATTCAATAAAGATAATATAGATGCTTCTGAAAAGAAGTAGCGAGCGAGCAAGCATGCACCTGAGTACTAGTAACGTGCAGCAACGATGTCACTTTATTGAACAGTGCTACCTGATCGGTGCATGCGGTGAGTGCAATATTCCCTAATCCCAAATGCTTCTTTACTTCACTGTCCATGTTTTCAAGTGGTTCTAGTTTGAAATAACCTTCCACCTCAACTAGCTTCGGACAATCCACGCAACATATAATTGGATCCTCCTGAAACAAGCTTCCCTGAGTTTCAACCCTTTCCAAGGATTCACAACCTTCAACATCTATACTTGGTATTGCAACCACACAAACTGATTTCAGCTTTCTGCATCCCTTTAGCCAAAGTAACTTAAGTTGGAGTTGCTTGATGCTTTCTGGAAGACGAGTAATAGGATTCCCCCTAAGATCTAGCTTCTTCAACAAGGGTATGCAGCTAACATCAACATCGAAAAGGTTATCTGATAGACCGCTGTTTGCAAGGCTTAGTTCTCTCAGTGTCTTAGGAAAAAAATCCAACTTCAAGCAGGTTGATTGTGCATAGTTTTCTGATAGTTGCAAACACAACAATGCTGATCGCATCCAAGACAGTTTGGCTTCTCTAAAATCATTACTCATTCCACCTGCATTTAGCACTTTCAAGGACTTGAACTTCATCAACACCCCAGGCAAGTTTCCGAGATTCGGACAACCAGTTATGTTAAGATTTTTCAGAGATTTCAACACCGGAAGCTTTAAACGGATATTTTTGCAGTCCTTCAGGTTTAAAGATTCTAGTCTCACCAGGTCTCCAATAGATGCATCAACCTCCTTCAAGTTTATACAGCCTTCCAGTACCAAGATCTCGAGACAAGGAAGTCCTTTGAAGTTGGGAGTTCTTGTAAGCTCCAGGGAATGTCTCAGGTCAAGTACTTTCAAAAGCTTGAGATGCTGCCCAGGTAAAAAGAGATTAGTCCTTCTGTTATTATGACGAGTTCAGTGGTAATCATATAAACAAATAAAAATGGCAGAACACTGATGAGAAGATAGAAGAATCATACCCTGATTCCTTTCCAAACATATCTTAACGTACTATATGGCATTTCAAGAACAACCAGTTTTTCCAAGCAGAGATCATTTGGTATATAAGTCAAAGAGAATCCATGCCAATGCAACCACACCAAAGTTCGTGGAATATCCTTGTAGCCTCCCTGAAGCTCTACATTGCTGAGATTCAACAGCTGCAGATACTTCATCTTTGCAATTGCCTCCATAGAAAACAGAGCTGTTGGAGAATCGTTCCCTGATCTCCAAAAGAAGAAGTTTAGCCTACGCCTTTTTGAACAATTTTCTTCACGAAGTTGGGTGGAATGTGAATTGGGAACTGGAAGCCTCAGGCTAAAACCCCTAACTGATTCTGTACCCTGTTTGGCAACATGTGAGGACAAGAAATAAGTACTTTAATTTAAACTATACATGATATGGAAAGCTTGAACGAGAAATACAAGCGGGGACATAAATGTTGGACACATCACATGAATATAAAGCATATTGGTACTCACAGTGTTTTGAGTCAATACAAAGATCGCATCTTCATTATCACAAACTCTTCTTCGTTTTCCTGGAATGTCTAATGATTCTTGACGAGCAAGTTCCCTTCCCATGTCTCTGATTAACTGGTGCATCATCAGCTTATCTTCATCATTGACAGTTAATAGACATCTATCCATGAGGTTCCTAATCCCAGCAGCCGAACTAAAGCCACATCCCTCCAATATCTTAGTTGCATACTTTTTGTCAACTCCAATGAAGAAACAGGCAACGTCAAGGAATAATTTCTTATCGTGACGGTCTGGAAGAGAATCATAACTTATTCGAAGAAGATCTTGAATTTTGCAGTTAGGATTTGCTTCCAACTTTTGAATTTCACTCTGCCATTCCTTTGTAGTTTTTCCAGACATGGAAGACCCCAAAACTTGAAGAGCCAATGGAAGTCCATCGCAATAATGCACCAAATTCCTGGAGCAATCATCATAGCCTTGCCTGGGGTGATCTTGGCCAAAGGCATGCAAACTCAAGAGCTTAAGTGATTCATCATCTCTTAATGGCCTAATCTCGAACAGCTTGTCACGTTCATGTGCCCTCGGTATATTCTTCGATTTCGTTGTAATGATAATCTTGCTTCCTGAGCAAAACCAGACTTTCTTTCCAATCAATTTATCATATTGGTCCATATCATCCACATCATCCAGAATGAGGAGCACCTTTTTGTAACTTACAACATGCTTGATCATAGCCCTCCCTTCAGACACCCCAAATATTGAATTCACAGTTGTTTTCGTAAGGTCTTGAAGAAGTTTAGCTTGCAAATGAACCAAACCCTGATGTTGCTTTGACGTTTCTCTAACATCTTCAAGAAAGCAACTTCCCTCAAACATGTGGAAGTTCATATTATAGATTTCCCTGGCAATAGTTGTCTTGCCAATCCCACCTATACCACAGATCGTTCCTATGCCGACATTCTTTGAGCCATCTTGCACCCATGAGTTGATGTGATCTATGTCTGATTTCCTGCCAACTAACTTGGGGACAACACTGAGAATTTTTTGCCGCACTTGGTTTCCAACCATTTTAACGATTTCTTGAAGTACATCCAACTCATATCTACAAAGATTCAAAAGCAATTCAACAATTCAACGCACAAGTAATGTAGCAAAGATTAAGATTTTAATTACAAGTTTAATGTGTAGCTTTTTCAATTGCCTACTGTCAAGACTCAAGACTCAGAAGTTACAACCTAGCCTCCAACATAATCAAAAATTAGTAATTAGTAAGTACCTCTTTTTGTCAAAAGTTACTCCTTTGAGAGCACCAACTTCTCTTAATGCAGCTCTCCATCCCTCCACCCTGTCCATCTCATCCTTGAAATCCTTGTCGTGTTGAACAAAAGATTTAGCAAAGCTCCCTCTCTGATTCCTCACATCAGATGGATCCACATGATAGAAAACCGGCAGAACACGATGGCCCTCTACTCTGTGACGTTTCATGATCACCACCAGCTCATCCAAGCACCATTTTGAGGAAGCATAATCTTTGGAGAAAACAATCACTGATATTCTTGACTCTTGAATTGCTTTTTCCAGTTCCAACTTTATACTCTGCCCTGCCTGGATTTCATCATCATCCCTGAACACATGATATCCTCCTACAGTTAACTGTCTGTAAAGGCTATCAGCGAAGGTATATCGAGTATCCGGACCTCTGAAACTCAAGAACACATGATAATGAACGGACTCATCAGAGGAGGGGGCTGGCTCTTCTTCTTCTGCTTCTAACAATTCTATAATAGCCATTATTCAAGAAGACTAGCAGAATTCAAATGATGATGTATAACTTCAAGAAGAGAATATTAGCTAGCAAATTAAAGATTGGGAAGAAAAGAGTGAACCAAATAGAATTTAAGATATAAAATCCGTTGCAATATGGAAGGTTTTGATAGTCTTTGGAGAAAACAACCACTGATAATGATTATATAGGCAAGTTCAGAGTGTGTTATTTCAGAGGTTTGGATGCGACAATTTCATGGAGGCAGTCTCCTCAATAAAGACTAGAGAGAGATTTTGGTTTCGAGCTTTATTGCAGTACTGAGATGTGGTTGAATCCGCATTAACTTTTGGCTTCAACTTTCCAAGAATACGCGTTTTTTTGGTGAAGGCTTTTAAGAACTTGTCAACTCGGTCTGGTCCCAGTGGGTACACGCTTGTTCAATCTAACTTGTTCTATGGAAATTGCTGGGCTTCCTCCAATTGGGTTTGGTGTATTCCCCCATCCAAAACACAATAAACTTAAAGCATCCCTGTGGTCCGTCCAGTATAAGAGAAGAAGAGGATACAGACTCACAAACCTGCAATGAAAAGCCTGATAACCAAGCTACAGAAATCACTTCCAGGAAGCAGAATTGTGTATATGCAAATTAATCATCCATAGAACTGGCATAGCCTGGTTCAGTTGAACTAGCAACCCTGTGCCACTCTGCAACAGTACCCACATGAGGAGTGGAAACTTCCCAGATCACTTCATAAAAGTATAAATCCGTGCGCATCTATAGGAGCCAGCCAATGGCACACACTTGCTCTGGTGGCAACCAAGAAAATTGCTATTCTCTGTATGGTTCCTCTTCCACATGGGCATCATCTCTTTTGTCACCTCCTCCTAGATGTTCAACTCCTGCCAATGTTTGTTAGAATCCAATCTTTGTCAGGATGTAATCCTTATCTCTTTTTTTATTAAAACTTGGACGACTTATAAAAAAAAAAAAAATTCTCGTCAAGATAGCTGTACGAGAATAAAGAACACATGCCTTGTGCCGTTGATAAATCCACCAAAAAACTGCGGAGGAGCAGATTTTTCTGGCTAAGGAATTGCATGTAAAAGGAACAAATTAATACCATGGAGATAGGGTTAAGTGTGATCCTCCGCCAAATCTGGCTATTATCAAAACCATATGCTGGTATTATTGTAAGCCTTGGAGTTGGACAGCCTATAAAATCAGCCAGCCTCTTCTTAGATGCATATACTATAAACTTACACAGTGGAAGTATCATCTGTTTGTTCGCCACCCAAAAAAAATGAAATCTCCTTCCTCTTTGGCCAAAGGCCATGGATGGTGGATATCTTACAGCGGTCTTGCTTTCCTCAAAGCTTACAGGAAAGAAAGCAAAGCAAGACCGCTCTAAGAAATTAAGCAGCATTCACGGTCTTGGCCCAAGTGGAACGTGTTTTCAATTAGAAGAATGGTCTCAATTCAAAGAAGGATTCTCTGATGATGCTTTATTGCTTAACTGCTGCTCTGGGATAAGTAACGTTGGTCTTCCTGACTTTTTTGTTGATTGTATCTATTTTTATTGTTAGTTCTGTGCTTAAAAAAACTCTAATGTTGTCCTCCCTTGTGGGTAAGATAAGAATTGTACTGTTTATTGCATATCATTCCTATATGTGCAAAACCACCCTAATTAACCCGAAAGTGTGACATTTTTCTAAGCGATGCTCAAGGGTCAGTTCTTGCTGCACAAGCTTGTTTGGTGCAATCCAAGTATATTAATATTCAGGATGGTGAGGCACTTGGTGTTCTACTTGGTCTCCAATTGGCTCGCACGCACTTTGCAAGTGGAGAAGATCATGTTGGAATCTGACGGCCAGGAGCTTATTCAAGCTATTTCACATTTTGGTCTCCTTTTGACAGGATATTTTGCTTTTATCTTCCTCATTTACTGAGTTCATTCATTGTTATAAGGTAGCTGATGCTATCAAAAATCACTTCCAGGGAGAAGAATTGTCTACGCCAACATTTATGACCTGTCCATGGACATGATTAATCATCCACAAAACACTGGTAAGATAAATGGCATAGCATTTGCCACATAGGAGGTATTGCCCCACTTAATTTATTAATGTGGGTACACCAAGGACTTCTGCTGCCTGGAAACTTTTAATAAACTTGAACCTGTACATGTACTAGTTATCTGTAGATTATGATTAGTCCTGTTCGGGCCGTTACCATAATTGTTGAAGTCGGAAGTGATTTTTTTAGGATTCAAACATAGAGGCTAGAAACTATTCAAAGCAGTTTAAAGATTTTTGACACTCATGTTTGTGTTGACACAACAGGTTTCACAGAAATACACAGAGGATGCAGTGGAACACGTTTAGTGGAACACGTTTCACATTATTTGTTTTTAGACTGTCATGAAACAAACATAAAAAAGAAGGGATAAGCACCTTTTTGGCCCTTTTTTATACCTCGCGCAGCCCGGCCGATGACGTGGCCAGTTGCCCGGGCAGACCTGACACGTGTCACTCTCTCATTGGACCACGGGAAAAAAGTGAGGCCCACCTTATCCCACCGATTTTTATTCTCCGAAAAATAAAAAATTCTTTTTCCTATTTTTAAAATTCCTTACCGGCTGGTTGACCCGATTTTATTTCCGATTTGCACAATACGGTCTGAGTTAGAAAAAAACCCACCCCAAAGAATTCAGCTCCCGATTTTATTCCCCATTTCTTATCCTTTTCTTTTTTATTTTTTTATTTTCTGTCCTTTTTTTTCTCTATTCTTCCTCCCCACTCACCTCTCAACTCTCTTCCTTTCTCCTCCATCTCTACTCAGACTTATCATCATCACCCTCATCTTTGTGTTAAAACGAATCCATGAGCCTCCACCGCCGCAGCCGAAGCACAGCCGCCACGAGGGCTGCAGTGTCTACCAGCGCAGCTGCCACGAAGGTTGTCGTACCGACAAAAAACTCTGGGCTCGACCAGATCGGAGAAGCGAGTACAAGGCCCGCCGCCGCTTGCTCCGATCCTACCGCCGCATGGCCCGTCGCCGCGATCTGGAGAGGACGCCGCTGGAGGCAACGACTGACGCCTCCCCTGCTCGACTCTGGTCGCCAACAGGGACCGTCGCGGCGCCACCCACCGGACACGCGCCCGGTTACAGAAACCATACACGCCACCACGCGAGAACAACATAGCCCAGCTCACGGCACTGCTCCTCGTCACAAACCGCCCCCTGCAAAACAATCCCAAAACCAACACAAGTTGCCGGACGAGACACCACAGTTAGCAACCTGCACCGGCCGGAGCTGTTGCAGCGACAAACGCACCCACGCTCCTCTCCACGAACCACCAAGAGCCAAAGAGAAACATTCCATAGATTTTGATTCAATTCAAAAACACAATCGAGTGGGTATTTTTGTTCACAAAGAACACTAGTTCTGGGTTCATGAATTCGTTTTAACACAAAGAAACGAATTCGTTTTTGTGAGTAGAGATGGGGGAAAGGAAGAGAGTTGAGAGGAGAGTGGGGAGGACGAAGAGAGAAAAAAAAAGACAAAATAAAAAAAATAAAAAAAGAAAAGGAGGAATAAAATCGGGAATTAAAAAAGGAATCATCTGACAAACCACAGTTTGCAAGGTTTAGCGTTGTCAGTGTCCTAGGAAAAAAATCAAACTCAATGCAGGTTGACTGTGCAGAGCTTCTTGGCAGTTTCCAAAACCACAATGCCCACCACCTCCAAGACAATTTGGCTTCTCTAAAGTCCTTAATCATGATTCCATCTACATTTAGCACTGTCAATGACTCTGAACTTCATCAACACCTCAGGCAAGTTTCCAAGATTGGGACAACCCGATATGTTAAGTTCTTTCAGAGATTTCAACATCGGAAGCTTTAAATGGATATTTTTGCAGTCCTTAAGGTTTAAAGAATCAAGTTTCACCAGGTATCCAATGGATTCATCAACCTCCTCTAAGTTTATACAACCTTCCAGTACAAAGATCTCAAGACTAGGGAGTCTTTTGAAGTTGGGAGTTCTTGTAAGCTCCAGGGAATGCCTCAGGTCAAGTACTTTTAGAAGCTGGAGATACTTCCCAGATAAAAAGAGATTAGTCCCTCTGCTAGTATGACAAGTTCAGTGGTAATGATACAAACAAATAAAACCTGGTAGACATTGATGAGAAGATAGAATCATACCCTGATTCCTTTCCAAACATCTCTTAATTTACTATATGGAATTTGAAGAACAACAAGTTTTGTCATGCAGAGATCATTTGGTATATTAGTCAGAGAGAATCCCAACCAATGCAACCACACCAAAGTTCGAGGAATATCCTTGTAGTCTCCCTCAAGCTCTACATTGCTAAGATTCAATAGCAGTAGGTGCTTCATCTTTGCAAATGCCTCTATAGAAAACAGAGCTGTTGGAGAATTGTTTCTTTATTTCCAAAAGGAGAAGTTTAGCCTACGCCATTTTGAACAACTTTCTTCACGGAGTTGGGTGGAATGTGATTCTGGAACTGGAAGCTTCAGGCTAAAACCTAACTGATTCTGTACCCTGTTTTGCAACATGTGAGGAAAAGAAATAAGTAGTTTAATATAAACCAGACAAGACACGGAAAGCTTGAACAAGAACTATATGGAGGGCCCATAAATGTTGTTCTCCCCATACATATCACATCAATATAATGCACAGTGGTACTTACAGTGTTTTCAGTCAATACAGAGATCGCATCTTCAGTATCCAACACTCTTCTTGGTTTTCCTAGATTGTCTAATGATTCTTGGCGAGCAAGATCCCAGCCCATGTCTCTGATCAATTGATGCATCGTCAGCTTACCTTCACGATTGATACTTAATCGACATCTATCCATGAGATTCCTAATCCCAGCTGCTGACTGAAAACCACAACCCTCCAATATTTTAACTGCATAATCTTTGTCAACTTCAATGAAGAAACAGGCCACTCCAAGAAATAACATCTTATCGTGACGGTCTGGAAGAGAATCATAACTTATATGTAGCACATTTTGAATTTTGGGGTTAGGGTTTGCTCCAACTTTTGAAGTTCATTCTCCTATACATTTGTAGTGGTACTAGATAGAGAAGACCCCAAAACTTGAAGGGCCATTGGAAGTCCACCACAACAACGTACCAAACCCCTGGAGCACTCATCATGGCCATGCATGGGATGATCTTGGCCAAATGCATGCCAACTCAAGAGCTCAAGTGATTCATGATATCCGAATGGCCTAATCTAGAACATCTCCTCACGTTCATGTGCCCTCGGTATACTCTTTGATCGTTGTAATGATAATTTCGCTTCCTGGACCAAACCAGTCTTTCTTTCCGATCAATTTATCATATTGGTTAATATCATCCACATCATCCAGAACGAGAACACTACAACAAATTCATTATTTGGGGACGTTTTTTTTGTGATGATGTTCTGGAATTCGTCTCTTAAAATTGTTTTTTGGTGACGAAAAATAGATAATATGTCACCAATATAATTTTTTTTTGTGACGAGGTCAATTCATCACAAATAATTAACATTTTGTATCCAAAAAATATCTTTAGTGACAGAAATCATAAACGTCACCCTAATTCGTCACTAATAAATTAGAGCCAAAACTTTTTAGCGCCAAGATATGTCACTAATGTATTTTAATTTAGTGACATAAACATAATTATCACGGATGCTTACAATTTTGTCACTAAATGAACTTTTGGAGACACAAATTTTCGTCTGATATCAATAAATTTCTTGTAGTGGAAGCACCTTTTTGTAGCTTACCACATGCTTGATCATAGCACTCCCTTCGGACACCCCAAATATTGAATTCACAGTCTTTCTCGTAAGGTCCTAAAGAAGTTTGGTTTGCAAATAAACCAACCCATGTTGCTTCGACATTTCTCTAACATCTTCAAGAAAGCAACCTCCTTCAAATCTGTCGGAGTTCATATTATAGATTTCCTTGCAATAGTTGTTTTCCCAATTCCGCCTATCCCACAAATTGTCGCTACGCTAACATCATGCGGTGAGCCATTTTGCACCCAGGGCCACTGAAGAATTCTCACAGTCAATCTTCAAAAGAACAAAAACGTATCAGAGCATGCTTTAATGCATTCAAGCATCGACACAACTTTGTAATTAACAGAGGAACAGACCAAACTGAAAATATGAGAGCTCATTTATTGGGAGAGTAACTAATCAAAAAGAATAATAACATCAAGATTGAACCCTAGAATTACAAAATCAGGCTCATTTTTACAAGAATCGGTTCTGACCAACATGATGCTACGCGTTAGAATAGGGCCGCAAGAAAGATGCAGCCACGAACCTATGGCTTTGGCATAAGAATGAAAAATTGTAAGCACCGTGTCTGGTGTAGAATAGTTGGATATGAACCCATGGGCAACGATTGTCAGTTGGTTGACCAGCGGGTAGAATAGTTGGATAAGAACCTATGGCTAACATGTATCGGGTTAGTTGACCAACGGGTATGATAGTTGGATATGAACCCATTGCCAACGGGTATAATAGTTGGTGGTTTACCGATATACTTTTGAGAGAGTAATACATTGTTTTTCTATGTTATTGAAGACTGAAAGAGCTACCTGATTTTCATTTTCAAATTATTTATTTGAGAATGTTTATTTTATCCGATATATATCTTGTATGGTTATTTATGATAAAACTGTGCTTGTTCAGGTAGATTGTGCAAGGTGAAACTTACTAAGCAAGTGGTAGCTTACCCCCATTTCCTTAATTCCCCCACAGGTTAAAGTTAAAGAGCTGCGGATTTCTGATTGCGAGAGGCATTTCTTACCTTTGAGTCGTTGTCAGTTTTCAAACAATCCATTATATTTTGAGTAGATTGGATTGGAACTTTATATGGTGACTCTAAAGATGTTTTAAGATTTATGCCTAGACTTGAAGTATTTTAGTTAACTTATTATTTTACTTCATATGTGGATTTTTCCTAATACTTTTAAAGAGTTATTTATTTAATTGTTTTGAATCTTTTATACTTAATGGTTTAATGGCTACATATACCCTTAGTGTTTTGGTTGGGGTGATATGGCCATGTTATGACTGGTTTTGGGGCGTGACAATGTGATGACGCAAGTCCGGAAGAGACTGAGAGAGGTCTTGGCCATATATGCACCAAATAGTTGGCTACCAAATAACTTCAAGCTTAAGCTTTTGGGCCATGTGGTTTCGGCCCAGCTTTGGAGGTTATTCTGGGCCAGTCGATTACTTGGGGCGTGACAATTGGTAGCGGAGCCGATCTCACTCCACTTTTGGGCCATATGGCCCGTTTCTCAGGGGTTGATACTGAGATTACGATCGGTACGGCCCGGTTATCGGGGTGCCACTTTGTTATGAATTTGAGCTCCCCTCGCGAGGACGCGAGGCCTAAAGGGGGGGAGAATGTGATGACCCAAGTCCCACATCGGAAGAGAGTGAGAGAGATCTTGGGCATATGTGCACCAAATAATTGGCGACCAAATAACTTCAAGCTAAAGCTTTTGGGCCATGTGGTTTCGGCCTAACTTTGGAGGTTATTCTGGGTCAGTCGATTACTTGGGGCATGACATTGCTAATCAGATTACTACACATAAAAGATAACCTTCCTTTTTACTACAGATGCTGAACTCGGAGTAATTATTAGTTCTGACTATTCCTTTCTTCCCATTATTATTTTTGGTAATTATCATATTATACCATCCTCTTGGTGTAAATATTTTAGTTGCTAAATTATAGCTATATTTATATTTATGACAACTATCACAATTACAAACACTTAATTCCAACCTCTTCAAACTAGCACTATGGCGGTGGCCTAGCCCCCCTGTGTTTTTATTTTTTTCATACAAGTCCTATAGTAATATACCAATAGCTTTCTAGATTTTTAATTTTCGCAAATAAATCCTATCATAATGTATATTTGGCCCTCTCTAAATTTTATTTTTTTACACAAACCCATATTGTCACACATAAAATGTTATTGGCCCCTTCTAAAAATTTCATTTAGCTTAGAATAAAAAAAAAAAACCTTCTAAACTAAAATTTGTGCCTCTCATGTACATTGTCGTTTTTGTTTCCATTCTATACCTCCATCTATCACACCCTTAATGAAATCCATGTGACACCATACGTTTATGTGGCCTTTTAGGCCAATAGACTAGTTCTAAGTGTGATTGTAAATTATTATTTCGTCTGTTCAGTCTTAATTGTCATTTAAGATTTTTAATTACACACATACCAATATCATTAGAAAAAAAACTTAGATTTGTGGATAATAATATTATTTTGTATGTTATTTAATGAAAGGGATATAATCGGAACTGAGCAATCATTATTATTTGGATCTAAAACATGACAATTAATTTGAAACAAATTACAATTACTAGGTCAATTGAAAAGAACAAGGGTGTAGTTTGAAGTTATGCTTGTGCTCTTGACTTTTTACCATTCGCTTTACCTCGACTAATTCAGATTCGACTCAGGTCGCAAGTGGAAGGTGATTCTCGCAATAGGGATTTTGTGCTTGTAATCTTGACTTCTATTTGGTTAATAAACAACTGTGAAAACAAAATGTAATTTCAGCCGAAAAAACCAAGGTGGAAGCTGGCGTGCGATTGGTTGGGTGACTGCCTGTTCCTCCTCCTCTTCCTGCAGCTGGTTATATATAAGTCGTATTCCCCACTCTTTTGCAATATATATTGTTGGCGGATGGAGTGTAAGCTTCACCCGGTCATCTTCTCCCAAAAGGATCCAATATCCAAGATCTTCTAGCCTCCAGTAGCTCAACCATATTACCATATCCCCGTCTGATGGAGGACAGGGTTGAACTGCAGGTTCATACCTAAAATTTTCTCCCGTAGTTCCATTGCTGATAACTAAAGAAATAGGAAACTCATAATGCCAATTTACTCCTACTCTTTGCGGATGAATTAGGCAATATTTAAGGCATAAACTAAAACCAACGAGCTTCTGACCAATGTCCCCTGGCGAAAGATGGAAAGATATGCGGTTGTTGTTGTTGTTGTTGTCCCCCTCCTCCTCTCCTTCCCAGCTCTCATATTGATGATCAAACCAATCTGGATCCACGTCCTCCCCGTCTCCAGGTAAAAAAACACTATGCCATGCACTTCGACTACGTACTGATACCTATATATATATATATATGAAATGAAATAATGCCAATGGAATTAGTACACATAAAATCATCCTTACATATATATATATATATATATATATATATATATATATATATATATATATATATATATATATACAATAAAGATGCTTCGTAAAAGAAGTAGCGAGCGAGCAAGCATGCACCTGAGTACTAGTAATTGGCTGCAGCAACCCTGTCACTTTATTGAACAGTGCTACATGATCATCAGTGCATGCGGTGAGTGCAATATTCCCTAATCCCAAATACTTTTTCACTTCACTGTCCATGTTTTCAAGTACTTCTACTTTGAAATAACCTTCGACCTCAGTCAGCTTCGGACAACCCATGCAACTTACAATTGGATCCTTCTGAAACAAGCTTCCGTGAGTTTCAATCCTTTCCAGTGAATCACAATCATTAACCCTTATGTCTGGTATCGCAACCACAGAAACAGATTTCAGCTTTCTGCATCGGTTTAGCACAAGGTACTCAAGTCGGCGTTGCTTGATGCTTTCTGGCAGAAGTGTAAAAGCATTGCCACTAAGATCTAGTGACGACAACGAGGGCAGGCAGCTAAGATCAAGATCAAAAAGATTATCTGATAAACCACAGTCTGCAAGGCGTAGATCTATCAATGTCTTAGGAAAAGAATCCAACTTCAAGCAGGTTGATTGTGCATTGTTTTCTGGAAGTTGCATAAACCACAGTGCCCATCGCATCCAAGACGATTTGGCTTCTCTAAAATCACTGATAATGATTCCACCACCTGCATTTAGCAATGTCAAGGACTCGAACTTCATCAACACCTCAGGAAAGTTTCCCTGACTTGGACAACCCGATATATTAAGTTCTTTCAGAGATTTCAACACCGGAAGCTTTAAACGAATATTTTTGCAGTCCTTGAGGTTTAAAGATTCAAGTTTCACCAGGTCTCCAATGGATTCATCAACCTCCTTCAAGTTTATACAGCCTTCCAGTACCAAGATCTCGAGACTAGGGAGTCCTCTGAAGTTGGGAGTTCTGATAAGCTCCAGGGAATATCTCAGGTCAAGTGCTTTTAGAAGCTGGAGATGCTGCCCAGATAGAAAGAGATTAGTCCCTCTGCTGGTATATATGACAAGTTCAGTGCTAATGATATAGACACATAAAATGTGGTAGACAGTGAGAAGATAGAATCATACCCTGAGTCCTTTCCATACATCTCTTAATTTACTATATGGCATTTCAAGAACAACCATTTTTTTCATGAAGAGAGCATTTGGTATATGAGTCAAAGAGAATCCATGCCAATGCAACCACACCAAAGTTCGAGGAATATCCTTGTACTCTCCTTCAAGCTCTACATTACTGAGAACCAACAGCTGCAGATATTTCATCTCTGCAAATGCCTCCATAGAGAACAGAGTTGTTGGAGAATCGTTCCTTGATGTCCAAAGAGGGAAGTTTAACCAACGTCTTTCTGAACAATTTTCTTCAGGGTGTTGGATGGAATGTGAATTGGGAACTGGAAGGTTCAGGCTAAGACCCCTTACTGAATCTGTACCCTGTTTTGCATCATGTGAGGAGAAAGAGTAAGTAGTTTAATTTAAACTAGACATGAAATGGAAAGATTGAGCAAGAATCAATACATCCAGGGACATAAGAATATTGGTACTCACAGTGTTTCCAGTCAATACAAAGATCGCATCTTCATTATCCCACACTCTTCTTCGTTTTCCTGGATTGTCTAATGATTCTTGACGAGCAAGATCCCTGCCCATGTCTCTGATCAATTGATGCATCATCAGCTTGTCTTCATCATTGACAGTTAATAGACATCTATCCATGAGATTCCTAATCCCAACTGCTGACTTAAAGCCACAACCCTCCAGTATTTTGGTTACATGTTTCTTGTCAAATCCAATGAAGAAACAGGCGATGTCAAGAAATAACAACTGATCGTGATGGTCTGGAAGAGAATCATAACTTATACGTAGAACATCTTTAATTTTGCGGTTAGGGTTGGCTTCCAACTTTTGAATTTCACTCTCCCATACGTCTGTAGTGGTGCCAGACAGTGAAGACCCAAAAACTTGAAGAGCCAATGGAAGTCCACCGCAATAATGCACCAAATCCCTGGAGCACTTATCATAGCCTTGCTTGGGGCACTACCAATTTCTAAGCCGTTTCTTACGGTTTTTTCTTACGGGAAACGTCCGAAAGAAAATGGGAAGAAGTTTCTTACAGTTTTCTTACGGATTCCTTACGGAACCTGTGGCTTTGTTATTCTTACGGTTTTCTTACGGCAGGCCTGTAAGAATATATTTCTTTCGGAGTTCTTACGGTTTTCTTCCGTAAGAAGATACCGAGCTCCACCATTGGGTGTCCTTACGGCGCGTTTCCGTAAGGAAGCGGTAAGAAAAGTGAACCAGAATACTCCCAAACTTAAACGATGCCGTCTCTTTGTCCTGAGTCCAAAATAACTCACCCGAAAAATAAACCAAAATAATCCCAAATTTAAACGATGTCGTCTCTTTGTCCTGAATCTAAAATAAAAATATATATATTTTTTTTTCTTATTCCTCACCCGACGAGTCTCTTCCCTCTTTTCTCTCTCAATCACTTTTACAAACCCCTAAATCTTCATTTCCTTCACCTCTGCCACCATTAATTCATTTGCTTTACCTCCTCTCCCTCCCGCCTCCTCCATCTCACAGCGAACTCCACCGCCAACGGCGTCGAGCTGGTCTTGCCCTCCGTCTATTGCCTCCGCCGCAGCCTGGCGGTTCCTCGTCCACGCCCAACCGTTAGGTTTCCCCTCTGGTTCACGCCCAATCCTCCCCATCGGCTCCCTCTCCTTCTCTCCCGAATCCCCAATTGACGACCTGCTCGACGACGAGTCTCTCAAATCCTCCTACTCCCTCTCCTTCGCCTCCCTCCAGTCCCGCGGCTTCTTCCTCGACTTCAAGCTCGCCGACGACTCCTCCCTCGCCCTCCAGCGCTACGGCGAGTATCTCTACGTATGTAAATTAACTACCTTCAAAATCATCTTTACCTCTCTGGTTCTTCCTCCCACTTTGAGAATCATTGAGACACGGTGCAATGATGTAAAAAGTAATTTCAAGAAAGGGTGTGTTTTGGAGGCTATGAAACAATATGACCAGGTTTGTCTGAGAGATTTCCTTTTCGTTTGTTTTGCAGAATTCCATGTAAAATAGTAACATATTTGGGATTGACGCATTTTATTCTCCATGTGGCATTGGATGCCTTCCAAATGGCTTTAAAATACAATCCACAGAGCACTGAAGTATCCAAAAAGATTAAGAGAAGTGCCTAGTTGGCGAAGGAGAAAAAACGAGCTCAAGAAGTGGAAAACATAAGATCCAATGTGGATGTGACAAAGCATTTGGAGAAAATAAAATCTGAAATGGTCTGTAGTATATCAAGGAAAGGTTCATTGTGAACATGATTTTGCTATATACATTGCTCATGCGTAATTTTCTTCAGTGGTTTATTGTCTTTGAATGCTTGTCACAAAATCTTGATTTCCTATTTCTTTATGCTTTGTATAAAAGCTTAGAGCCTAAATCTGGTAGAGCTAGCAGCTTTTTACTTATAACATTCTTAGCTTGCTTGGGGAAGGGAAAATTCGGGATGCTTTTGTTTCTCTTTCGTTTCACTATGTGTGGAAATTTCCTTGCATTATAGGGAAAAGGAAAGTTGGGAAGGCACTTGCATTGTGTCTTCCGTGAGGGAGTTCTTTGCTTATTCCTTGCTTAGGGCCCTAGGCGTGCACTTTTTTTAATGGAGATTGTTATTGCAGCATAGTTTGATCTGTTAGAGTTGTGAGAATAAAGGTAAAAAAGAGGAAAGTGCAATCATTATCCTCAATGTGGTAGTAGGTTATGGCCACGGCCGCAAAAGTTGACAATTGCTGATGAGTTTGTTGTTGTGACCTCGTTTTTTCTTCTCTTCTTTTTTGGGAGAGCTCCAAACCACACAGGATACTCATGCTTGGCTGTTGGAATAGATATTTTAGATCCTTCCACTGCATTGGTACTAGCCTTGCTCTGTGTGGAGGTTCAAGTTCTGAGAGCTACTTTTTTGGTTATTCAAAGTCGTCAGTTACCCAATAGCTATCAAGATACAACATTATTTAAGTCCCTTCTCCGTAGCTTACTTTAAATATACCGAATATGTCACCAAACGTCGACTCGTTAAACATAAAAAGAGACAATCACCATCGACCGATCACCGAACAAACTAATATAAACGGTCTTTACGTAAAAAGTTTTTCAACCCTTGTTTTGGGTGACATGATGAGCCTTAGGAGATTCAAGTTCCCTGGGAATTTGTTTCTTCAAACTGGTTTAAAAGTTGACTGCTTAGCTTGCACAATATTTATGGCAAATGGTTGACTTCTGCCATAACAAAATGGCTGGAAACAATTGATCTCTTCTATGATTGCCTGACGCGTTAAGTTATGGTTGAAATTGTTTATTCTTTTCCTACTTTTGGGACAGCTAACAGTATCAGTATGGTCCTTTTAAAGAATGATGTGACCAGAATTTTTGTCATTGAAGCAAAAAGATGTTAGGACAGGCTAGCATGCTGTTCTGAGGGGTTGTTTGATTTTGTTTTATCGTGAAATTGGTGCTGATTGTTGATGTATTCGTAAGAGAGCTCAAACTGAGTTGTATGTTTCAAACAATCATTAATGGTGTAAATGAGAGCAAGGGGCATTGCTGAAATTCTATGCGGTAAGGACGAACTGAGATTGTTTCATCTTAAGATACAGTTGGCTCATGTTCATCATGGTCTTGTTATATGGTATTTGCTAGTCGGGGTCAAGTGCAACTACGATTCGTTTAAATTTTGGTATACTGCACAGTTTTGCTGTCGCATTAAGCCAATCAGTCCACAGTTGGTTGTTATAATTCGTCCAGATTTGGGGCTTTCATTTCACCTTGAGGGTTGTTAATTGCCTGGTACACCAGTGCTTTGCTAGTTGGAGTTGAGTCTTATTAGTTGCATACCTTTTGGCAGGTGTGGAAAGGTCAAGGATCAAGGAAATGGAAGCATGGGCAGCATAATGGCTTCTTTCTTCAATACGAGTCACCTTTTCTGCGAAAACTTTGGTTTATTCCTAGTACCAGTGAGAAGGGGAAAACATTGTGCAGGTTTCTCTGTTTGCCCACAATTTTGTACATTACAAAAGCATATTAGAGCTTATTCTCAGTATTTGCGCAACAGTTAGTGACATCTGAATCTATCAAGAGTGTGCTTTAAACCTTGGATGACAATTATATTGTCTTTGGAAAATTACATTTTCATATTAGTAATGTATTGGCATATACTTATAAATGTTTAAGTTATTGTGTCTAACAGTTTACTATATGTATTTGACAATTTAATTCTTAATTTTTGTAACTTTGGAATGAATTGTTACAATTTCATATTTGTAATGTATTAACATATACTTATAAATATTGAAGTTACTGTGTCTAACAGTTTAGTATATGTATTTGACATTTTAATTCTTACTTTTTGTAATTTTGGATTGAGTATAAATTTAATTACGCAAAATAGGCTACTGGCAGTAAATGGTTTCTAATAGGGTTTCTCCGGGCTCAGGATGGTGGGCCCTACTTTGCTGATTTCCTTACGGTTTTCTTACGGATTATGTCCGTAAGAAAAACGAAATCTGCAAAATCCAAACGTCCGGAGATTGGGTCCCGTTGCTGATTTCCTTACGGCTTTCTTACGGAGTGGACTCGTAAGTAAACTGCAAGAAACGTTTACTTACGGCTTTCTTACGGATTACTTACGGAATGCTATTTTCTTTCCAAATTTTGCTTACGGTTACTATCGATAAGAACTCCGTAAGAAAGCCGTAAGAAAGGTCGTTTCCTTACGGTTTTCTTACGGATTACTTACGGAACGGGCCTTAAGAAAAGGCTTGGAAATTAGTAGTGGGGTGATCTTGCCCAAATGCATGCCAACTCAAGAGCTCAAGTGATTCTATAACTCCCAGTGTCGTAAGTTCGAACATCTTATCACGTTGATGTGCCCTTGGTATGTTCTTTGATTTGGTTGTAATGATAATTTTGCTTCCTGGACTAAACCATTCTCTCTGTCCAATCAATTTATCATATTGGTCCAAGTCATCCACATCATCCAGAACGAGAAGCACCCTTTTGTGACGTACGACATGCTTGATCATAGCACTCCCTTCAGACACCCCAAATATTGATTTCATGACAGTTTTTCTCGTAAGGTCTTGAAGAAGTTTGGTTTGCAAATAAACCAACCCCTGATGTTGCCTTGACAATTCTCGAACATCTTCAAGAAAGCAACTTGCTTCAAATCTGTGGAATTTCATATTGTAGACTTCCCTGGCAATAGTTGTCTTGCCAATTCCACCTACCCCACAAATCGTTGCTATGCCAACATTCGTTGACCCATCTTGCACCCATGAGTTGATGAGATTTATGTCCGATATTCTGCCGATAAACTTGGGGGCAACATTGTTAATTTTGAGCCGCACTTGGTTTCCGACCATTTTAACGATTTCTTGAATTACATCGAACTCATAACTACATGTCATCAAGAAGAACAATTATTAAAAAGCATGATAGGAAACCAGGGATGACATGCAATTATCCATAAGCAAAAATAGTCATAGAAGAAAACAATACTCCCTAGGCAGAAATTATTAGTACGTACCTATGTTTCATAACATGTACTCCTTTGAGAGCTGCAACGTCTCTTAATGCTGCTCTCCATCCCTCCATTCTATCAATCTTCAAATCCTTGTTGTGGTTGTGTTGAACGAATGATTCTGCAAAGCTCCCTCGCTGATGCCTCACATCAGATGGATCCACATGATAGAAAACCGGTAGGACATGATGCCCATCTTCTCTGTGACGTTTCATGATCTTACCAAGCTCGTCCAAGCACCATTTTGAGGAAGCATAATCTTTGGAGAAAACAATCACTGATATTCTCGACTCTTGAATCGCCTTCTCTAGCTCTGACCTTATATTCTGCCCTGTTGGGATTTCATCATCGTCCCTGAACACATGATATCCTCCATCCTTTAACTGTCTGTAAAGGTTATCAGTGAAGGCATATCGGGTATCCGGACCTCTGAAACTCAAGAACACATGATAATGAACCGATTGAGGCTCTGCAGAAGAGGAGGAGGCTTGCTCTTCTTCTGCTTCTAACAATTCTATGATAGCCATTCAAGAAGACTAGTAGAATTCAGATGATGTATAACTGCAAGAAGAGATTTGATTTGAGCTTTATAGCAGCACTGATACATATGTGGTTGAATCCGCATTAACTTTTGGCCTCAACTTTCCAAGAATACGCGTTTTTTGGTGAAGACTTTTAGAACTTGTCGACTCGGCCCGGTGCCGGTGGGTACACGTTTGTTCAATCTAATTTGTTGAGACTCTTCCAATTTATACTTACCATCCCGATGGTTAGTTAGTTTGTTAATCGCATATCTCCCCCTCAAGTGTGAGACACTTCCATATCGGGACATCATCGGGCCTACTCCTCCTTCAACGGAAACATTTCGGAAACTTTTCGCAACATCACCAAGAGCCCACTCTGCCATCAAGCCCGTTCCAAGAGCTCATTACATCGGGAGCCACGACTTACAACTTCACTTAGGCTATGGAGCCAAGCCACTCAGAAGCATGCGCCTTGCCGATACCACTCTTATCCGGAGCCACGCCTTACAACTCCAATCGAGCTTGGTCCAAGAGCCCAACCGCTCTTCGTTCCACGTGGGGGCAGCAACCACGCGAACATCACCATGTCGCAAACCATTCCGTCCCAGCCAAACCATCGGCTCCGCTACCACGTGTTGAGATCCGGGAGTCGCCCGAAAACCGGGGAGACAATACACGAGGCCCAAGTGAGTTCCATACGCGTGACCAGGACACCACTCTGTAACCCAAAAACCTCAAGGTAATGGGTACATGGGTCCACTTCACTTATATGTTACACACTTGGCCTCTTTCTCTCTGATGTGGGATACACCACTCACACTTATATTCCAACATGATATGGATCACAGAGTCAATCCGATGAAGGTAAGGCTAATATCAATCATTATGTAAATGTTAGGGGGAAGCTAAAGGTGTTAACAATAAGTTTAAAGTTCCTATGCAGCTCTGCCCTCTATCTCTGATATGCCTGTAATTTATATTTGCTCTCATGATTAACTTGAAAATATTAAAGATAAGTGGAGAAATTATTCAGGTGAACCTTTCCTCTTTTTTCTGGCCAACATTTATGACCCATTGATTAATCATCCACACCACAGAACTATGGTAAGATATATGGCATAGCATTTGCCACATAGGAGGTATTGGCCTACTTAATTTATTAATGTAGGTACACCAAGGCCTTCTGCTGCCTGGAAACCTTTAACAAACTTGAACCTCTACATGTACTAAATATCTGTAGCTTATGATTTGTCCTGTTTGGGCCGATACCGAAATTGTTGGAGTCAGAAATGACTCTCTTTTATCAGGATTCAAGCATAGAGGCTAGAAACTATTCAAAGCAGCTAAAGATTTTTGACTCTCATAGGTTTAGTGGAACTAGCAGCCCTGTGCCAATCTGCAACACGCACATGTGGAAAAGCTTCCCAGTTCTTATTTTGGGATGCCATTTATCCAACTGAGGCTCCCTACGAATACCTTTCTAATACCCTTATCCAACACATTCTACCACAAATTGTTTCCATGTGATCATAGACTCCGGGGCCAGCTTTTCATTGATTAGGAACTTTTAAGCAGAGAGTAGAAAGGCATGCTACAATATTGACATTTCCATCTCTGAACGAGAAGAAGTTGTACTTGCTAATGAAGTTACTAATTTATTTCTGTTGTCACTACTGACTACTGAGCTTTTTGAATTGCTTTATACCATGATGAGCAGCTCATGTATCCAAACTTATACGAGGATGAAATCCTGAACAATGGAAATTGACAGAGGTTTTAAGCACCAATGTAGATCCTTTTTCACTCACTGATACGTAGATGTACAATAACAAATGCTTACAAGTTGTCCTTAGCCGGCCCGGGAGTCTATAATTGAGGTAGAACTTGTTTTTTTTATACTTGTGAGTATCCGGCTCGACAAGCCAGACTAATCTCACCCGTGGCTCAATCATCCATCTCACTTCCCAGGCATTTAGCCTAGGACTATGAGCGGCACGCTTCAGCATCCACATCAAAGTGTGGGACCACTACCAACAATGTATTTTTCATACCTCACGTTTCTGCCGGATCGAATCCGGGTCGTGAGTTAAGGGGCCACAACATGCTGAAGACCACTGCGCCAACACCTCGTTGGTGAGGTAGAACTTGTTTAATAAGGGTATCGAAGAGGTACTTGTAGGCAACCTCAGTTGGATGGATGGCATGCCATTCTGTTGTTGCTGTGACCACTTTTGGTTAAGGTTAATTTCTTTCACATTTTGGGTTAATTAGAGTGATTTTGCACATATAGGAAATGATATGCAATAAGCAGTACAATTCTCATCTTACCCACAAGATCAAAACAAAATTGGAGTCTTTTTAAGCTCAGAACTAACAAAAAAATTGATACAATTAACTAAAGATTCACGAAGACAACGTTACTTAAGCATTTCAACAATAAAGCATCAAGCATCAGAGAATCCTTCTTTGTAATTGAAATCACATTCCACTTCGGCCGTAACCATGTATGCTTAATTTCATATAAGGCTCCTGCTTTCTTTCTTTGCTGTCAGCTTTGAGGAAAGCAAGACCGCTATAAGATATCCACCATACATGGCCTATGGGCGAAGAGGTAGGGGATTTCATTTTTTCTCGCGTGGCGAACAGATATTGATACTGCCACGTTTACCGTAGCAGAAACAAGGAGGAGGAAGACTACAAAAATCTCTCTTTTTCAAGCTTCTTTTTTTTTTCTTTCCTCCTTCCCAGATTTATAGTATATGCATCTATGAAGATCAGGCTGACTGATTTTATAGGCTGTCCCAAGGCTTACAACACCAGCATATTGGTTTTGATAATAGCCAGATTTGGCCGAGGATCACAGTTAACCATATATCCCCCATGTTATTAATTTGATCCTTTTTACATGCAATTCCTTAGCCACAAAATCTGCTCCTTCGCAGATTTGGTGAATTTATCAACGGCTCAAAGGCATATGTTCTTTATTTTCGTACAGCTATTTGACGAGATTTTTTGTTGATAAGTCGTTCAAAATTTAATAAAGATAGAGATAAGGGTTTGTTGGATATGGAATATGTGACTTTGATACTGTAAATAATACGAAATTAAGTTTATTAGTGTTGTTTAAACTAAAAATAGGACTAGGACTATATGTGTTAGTTGGTTATTAACCTGTTAGTGGGTTATCGGTTGGAAGTTGAAGTAGTGAGTAGACCAATACCTCATATGTGGCATATGCTATCCCATTTAGCTTATCATAGTTCTGTGGGTGATTAATCATGTCCATTAATTGGTCATAAATGTTTGCATATAGACAATTCTGCTTCCTAGAATTGATTTTGTAGGTTGGTTTATAGTGGCATAGCATAAGCCGCTTAATTTATTTATTAATCTGGCTATACCAAAAGATGTCAGCTACCTTTGGAAGCTTTTAATAAACTTGAACCTCTACATGACTAGCTAGCTATCAGTAATTTATGATTAGCCTGTTCGGGCTGAGACCGAAACTGTTGATGTCAGAAATGATGTTTTTTTTTATCAGGAATCAAGCATAGAGACTGGAAATTAACTATTCAAAACAACTTAAAGAATTTTGAGCAGATTTTCACTGTTGACCAAAAATAAAGAAAACATGCCTTGTGCCTTTGATAAATCCACCAAATCTGGGAAGGAGCAGATTTTTCAGGCTAAGGAAGCATGGAAATTGAGGAACAAATACCATGGGGATATATGGTTAACTATTCCGCCGCCAAATCTGGCTATCATCAAATCAAAACCATATGCTGGTATTGTAAGCCTTTGGACAGCCTATAAAATCAGCCAGCCTCTTCCTAGATACATATACTATAAGCTTACACACACCTTACAAGGGGTGACGCATCGAGCCACGGGAAAGATTAGTTCGGTAATCGACTGGGATATTTTTCTAATATACAAAAAAAAAGCTTACACACACTCGGAAGGAAGAAAGAAAGAAAAAAAGCTTGAAAATGAGAGAGATGATTTTTGTAATCTTCCTCCTCAAACATAGCACAAAGTATCAATATCTGTTGGCCACTCAATAAAAATGAAATCCCCTTCCTCTTGGGCCAAAGCCCATGGATGGTGGATATCTTATAGTGGTCTTGCTTTCCTCAAAGCAACGTACAGGAAAGAAAGCAAGAGCGCTATAAGAGATTAAGCATTCATGGTTTCGGCCCAAGTGGGATGTGATTTCAATTACAATTTACAAAGAAGGATTCTCTGATGATGCTTTATTGCTGAACTGCTCTGGGGGTAAGTAACGTTGTCTTCGTGAATCTTTTGTTAATTACATCTATTTTCTGTGAACTGAAATACAATTAATACCCTTATTAAACAAGTTCTACCTCAATTCTAGACTCCCGGGCCGGCTAAGAACTTGTAAGCAAGCAGTTGTTATTGTACATCTATGCATCGGAGACTGAAAAAGGATCTACATTGGCATTTAAAACCTCTGCCGATTTCAATCTTTGAATGTTCAGAAATTGGCATTGTACTTCCTAATTAGGAGCAAACTAGATGAGTTTCCATCCCTGCCCAGTGTATGCATGTATTTGTCTCTTGTGAATTATTTTTCTTTGGAGTTTGGTCGTCATTAATGAAGTTACTCCTACATTTTGTTGTCCCTACTGAGCAGCTCATGTATTCATTTGAAAAATTTTGTTGCATCTTCCATCTTTTAAACGTGAAAAATATTTCCGGTTTCATCATTTTAAATAGGCGTCAGGTGGTGATGAGAAATAAAGTATGGCAGAACCTACCAGCTAGCAAGCACAATGCCCTGCATTCTGCAATTTCTCTCTCAATTCTGCATTTTCTTTTACGTACCAAGGAAACATGAAGATCAAGTAGAGAGTTCATGGAGATAATCAAGAAAGAAAGAGGAAATCAAGGGACGTGAAGCTGTTTTTTTTTTTTTTCATTGTACTATCCTGTTGATGTAAAAATCCAAGGAATGTTGGGATCTGACAGTCTGGAGCTTATTCAAGCTATCAACGATCCAATCATTCACAGTTTGGTCTCCTTTTACAGGATATTTTGCTTTTATCTTCCTCATTCACGGAGTTCATTCCTTGTTATGTTTCTAGGCCTACTAATAAGGTAGCTGATGCTATCAGAAATCACTTCCAGGGAGCAGAACTGTCTTCGCCAGCATTTATGGCCCATGATGGACATGATTAATCATCCACAGAACTTATAGAAGTATATATAAACAACACAAGTACGAATCTGGCAATGAGAATTTGAAATGTTAAACATATTATTGTACTGTTACTTTGTTTCTACATATATAACATCCGATATCCATGGCTAGCTAGCAAGGTGGGGGCGTTATCCGAATATAAAAAGGATTCCTGTCAAATAATTAAATAGCTACTTGGATCAGATTCCCACAGGTCAGTGTAAAGATGTTCTAGAGAAGGTGAAGGACGTTGGAGTACTGGCATTGATCCCTCCTCCTCCTCCAGCTGCTGGTTATATATAAGGCGTATTCCCCACTCTTTTGCAACATATTTGCGCGCAACGAGTGTGAGCTTCAGCTGGTCACCTTCAGCCAGAGGGATGAGATCTCCAACCTCTTCAAGCATCTAGTAACTCAACCATATTACCATATCCTGGGGCTCCATAAAATTTGGAATGCCATGAACTACTGGCTCATAGTGAAACCTTTCTCCCTTAGTTTCATTGCTCACACCTAAACCAAAATCAAACAGATCATCAAACCCTACATTTCTTTGCGGATCGAGGCAATATTTAAGGCATGAACTAAAACCAATGAGCTTATGGCCAACGTCCTTTTTGTCACTTACCTCCCAGAGTTTGTGCTTGTACTATTCACTTCTTAATTATGTAACTGTAACTATAAGATAATTTCAGCCGATGAAACCAAGCTGGATGTTGGCGCGGAATTGGTTGGGTGACTACGTGCTCCTCCTCCTCCTCCAGCTGGGCCTGGTTATTGTAAGTATCCGGGCAGGCAAACTGACAATCAAATGCAATAACATACGCAGCGGAAAAAAATGGATACACATGGAGGATCCAAGTGAAGGGTAGCTAAACCGAATAACAATTTTTACGCCCCCGAATCGGTGGAGGTCTTTCACCCAACTGTAGGGACAAATCAGCAAGAGCCGGACAGAAATCCTGCCCTTCTACGGTATCCACACGAACCGTCGATGACTAGCCGGAAACCGTCTCACGATCTCCAACCCAAGCTCTCCCGAATAGCAGTGCTAGCTGCGGATTTCCGGGAGTTGTGTGGTGTTTTGTGTTCTTCTTTCTTTTTCAAAGAATGAATGGGTGAGTGTGTGTTCTTGATGCTCTGAAAAATCAGAATGCAAGCAATAGAGTAATCTAATTACTCACTCCAATAAATGCATAGATTATTAGAGACAAGAATGGCCAACATAATGGTCCATCCAACATGATTAAGATTCCACCACTATCTAGTCTAATCATGTCTCCACTATGCACTAATGGGATTACACATCACATGCCATCAGGTTTGGCTCAATAATTCTGACAATCAGTGAATCAAACCAGTCCAAAACGACCCTGGTCCAACCACGATCCAACCATGGTCCAACCACACTTGGTCGAACCATGATCCAACTACGGTTCAACCACCTGCTCGAATCAACGATTCTAAGTGTGTGACCCTGTAGGCACTTGTAACGTCCGGCAATAATTGTAAACTCATTTACAATTATAAGCAAAGAGCGGCTTCTAGCAACACATCATTGCTACCCGAACGACAAGATCAGTACTGATTCAATATGCCTCGTAAGCATGTCATCGTCCCTTCGTCCCATTATCAAGATTAAACACGAGACATGGAATACGTCAATCTCGCATATGTTTAATCTCGGTTTCTTGATCCTCGAGCTAACTGTGTAAAACGGATGCTAATGATATCACCATATCATAATCCGAGCACGGCTGTGCATTTACAGTTCAACTCTATCAAGAAACCAACCAATAATATACCCGTTATATGGGTTGGACAAATTCCCTCTGGATCATACAAAACCCACTACACATTTATCATATACCCAATGATTACACTAAGCCTACTCATTTACGAAATAGCCAAGAGTAATATCAAAGTATACGACTCATATGCTGGGAACCTTGATGATCACAGGTCTAAGGACAATACATATAAGAACCGCTAATGACAATCATATAATGTTCCATGTAGCGTTCTTATGTGGGTCGGTCCAGTCCACAAGTTCTCTAACTTGTATCCGTATGTAGAATTCATATCACATATAAATCTCAACATACGCTAGTCTTAATTTATTATTACAACCCATCCATAATAATAATCGACTAGGGACATTTAAGAATATATAAATATTCTAGGGTTATAAATATATGCAAGCGTTTATCTCATAAACGATATTTATTGGAATAACCTTAATGTGTATACATGATTACAAATAAACATCCATTGATTGGCTTTTGGGTATATTACACTAACAATCTCCCACTTGCACTAAAGCCAATCATACATGTTTCTAATACCAATGGACGCAGCATGACCATCATGCTTCTGCTGTGTGAGCGGCTTAGTCAACGGATCTGCTACATTGTTATCAGATGGAACTCTGCATAGTCTGACATCGCCTCTATCTATGATCTCTCTAATAAGATGATAGCGTCGGAGAATATGTTCGGATGTCTGGTGGTATCCAGGTTCCTGAGCCTGTGTGATTGTCCCATTGTTATCACAATAGAGCTCAATCGGACTCTCAATGCTCGGAACTACCCCAAGTTCAATTACGAACTTCTTGATCCAAACAGCCTCTTTCACCGTATCTGAGGCAGCAATATACTCAGCCTCGATTGTAGAATCGGCAACTGTCTCTTGCTTTGAACTCTTCCAGCATACAGCAGCACCTCCAAGACAAAACACATAACCTGACTGCGATCTAAACTCATCCCTATTCGTTTGGAAGCTAGCATCTGTGTAGCCCTTTACAACAAGCTCATCCACGCTTCCGTAAACCAGGAATGCATCCTTAGTCCTTCTCAAGTACTTAAGGATGTTCTCAGCCGCTGTCCAGCGACTCTCACCGGGATCAGCTTGATATCTGCTTGTGACACTCAAAGCATAAGCGACATCCGGTTGAGTACATAGCATGGCATACATGATAGATCCAATTGCAGAAGCATAAGGAATCTTACTCATCCGCTCTCTCTCCTTAGTCGTACTAGGACATTGATTCTTTGAGAGAGCTACACCATGTGACAAGGGCAAGAATCCTTTCTTGGAATCTTGCATGTTAAACCTCTTTAGCACCTTGTCAATATATATACTCTGACTTAGCCCAAGAAGCCTTTTTGATCAATCTCTATAGATCTTTATGCCTAACACATAGGCTGCTTCTCCTAAGTCCTTCATTGAGAAATTCTTCCCTAACCAAGCCTTTACAGACTATAGTGTCGGAATGGCATTCCCAATGAGTAGGATGTCGTCAACATGCAACAACAAGAAAACAATAATGCTCCCACTAACCTTCCTGTAAACACATGGTTCATCTTCGTTCTTAATAAAACCAAACTCTTTGATCACTTCATTAAAACGAAGATTCCAACTCCTAGAAGCTTGCTTCAATCCATAAATGGATCTCTACAACTTGCATACCATATTGGCATTCTCTGGATTGACAAAACCTTCAGGTTGTGTCATGTACACATCCTCTAAAAGATTTCCGTTAGGAAAAGCGGTTTTGACATCCATTTGCCATATCTCATAATCATAGTATGTCGCTATAGCCAATAGAATCCGGATGGATTTAATCATGGCAACTGGCGAGAAAGTTTCATCATAGTCAATACCATGAACTTGCTTGAAACCTTTCGCCACCAATCGCCCTTTATAGGTAATCACACTGTCATCCATGTCGGTCTTTTTCTTAAAGACCCACTTGCACCCTATGGGTTTTACCCCTTCAGGTGGATCAACCAAGTTCCATGCCATGTTTTGATACATGGATTCCATTTCCGAATTCATGGCTTCTAGCCACTTCTTAGAGTCCGGACCCGTGATGGCCTGCTGATAGGAAGTGGGCTCATCTTCTTCTATGAGCATCACGTCCCCAGTGTGAGTGATAGGAAATCCATATTTCTCAGGCTCATACCGAGTCCTAACCGACCTATGCAGTCCATGTGTTACAGGCACAGGATTTTCATCCACAACATCTTGTGGTTCCTGTCCTTGTTCCATCTCAGCCTCAATATCTCGAACTTCTTCGAGTTCTATTTTCCTCCCGCTGATTCTTCTAGAAATAAATTCTCTTTCTAGAAAAATAGTAGTCCGAGCAACAAACACTTTGTGCTCGGTGGGATTGTAGAAATAATACCCTTTAGTTTCCTTAGGGTATCCTACAAAGAGGCACTTGTCGGATTTAGGGCCGAGTTTATCTGATGCTTCACGTCTCACGTAAGCCTCACAACCCCAAATTCTCATAAAAGACAAACTAGGATGCCTCCCAGTCCATATCTCATATGGTGTCTTTTCGACGGATTTAGATGGAACACGGTTAAGTGTAAATGCAACACTCAATAATGCATGTCCCCAAAATGAAGAAGGAAGGTCAGCTTGACTCATCATCGAACGAACCATGTCTAACAAGGTTCTATTCCTCCTTTTGGATACACCATTCCATTGAGACGTACCCGGTGGAGTGAGTTGTGGTACTATACCACACTCCTTTAGATGATCAAGAAATTCTCGGCCTAAGTATTCACCTCCTCTATCTGATCGAAGCATTTTAATGCTCTTGCTGAGTTGATTCTGTACTTCATTCTTGAATTCTTTAAACTTTTCAAAGGATTCTGACTTGTGTCTCATTAGATACACATAGCCATACCTACTGAAATCGTCAGTACATGTAATGAGGTATTGGAATCCACCTCTAGCTTGTGTCGACATCGGTCCACATACATCACTATGTATAAGACCTAACAAGTCTGAAGCTCTTTCACCTTTACCGGTAAAAGGAGCCTTCGTCATCTTGCCTAACAAAAATGACTCACATGTCTCAAATGATTCAAAATCAAATGAGTCTAAATGAAACACCCGTGTCCCAATTTAACAATAAAATACCAAACTCAAGGAAATTACCAAAATACCCCTGAAACCCCGGACACGAAAATCAATATCAAAAACAATATCCAAAATCCTCAATAAAACGAGATGTCAAAATGAACATAATAATCCGGCTTAACAAGCCACAAATCAACCCGGCATCCTGCCGAAACATCATCAAAACATAAACCCGGCAACCCGCCGAAAATGTAATCCAAAATCAATAGACATCTCAATAAAGAAATCCAATGCAACGGAAAAATCAAACGGAGTGAAAGTAATAGAAATAAAACAACATGCATGTCGACTCTATGGATCCAATCCGGGAGAACAAGCACGGCTACCTGCTGGGATGTCCACGTCCATACTCCGGGAAAAGAAGAAAGTGACTGCACGCTATCTAAAGTCTGAAAAACAACGTTGGCGATTATGTGAGTCGCCTACTCAGTGAGCAATATATATCTAATTATGAGAGTGTGCAGATCAGGTCCGAAGGGAAAGCAGAGTAACAAGACATGCATGCAACATACAACAATCAGTACTAACATGCCAACACAATCAACA
>JAKUCV010000388.1:18397-50037 GCA_028386065.3 Turnera subulata | reverse complement strand
TACTCTTTCTCAGTTCCTGCACATTTACACAAATGTGAGAACCACATCCGGTATCTAATACCCATGATGCAGAGATAGAGATATTAGCTTCTATAACAAAAATACCTGAAGTGGAAGTCTTACTTCCCTTCTGTTTCTTCACCTCTTCAAGGTAAACAGGGCAGTTGCGTTTCCAATGGCCAGGTTTGTTGCAATGGAAACATTGCCCTTCCTTTGCAATACCACCTTTGGGTTTCAGCACATGGGAACAAGAAGATGCACATGCACCAAACTTTTTGGCTCATTTCTTCTTCTTGTAAAACTTGGCTTTACCCTTTCCTTTGACTTTTCCAACCATCAAAATGTTGTTGGATTTGTTTGCCTTTATTTGTTGCTCAACTATTCCTAACATGTTAAGCAACTCAGAAAAAGATTTGACAAGATGATTCATATTGAAATTCATGACAAATTGGCTGTAACTATCCGGCAACGATTGCAGGACTAGAACAACAGCCAACTCCTTTTGCAAAGGAAAACCTAGACCCTCAAGGCTCTCAATGTATCCAATCATTTTGAGCACATGAGGTCTCACTGGTGATGACTCAGTCATCTTGCATTGGAACAATGCCTTAGACGTCTCATACCTCTCATGTCTTGCTTGCTCTTCAAAAAGCATTTTCAGATGTTCGATCATATCGAACGCACCCAAGGTCTCATGTTGCTTCTGAAGCTCAGAGTCCAAGTTAACAAGCATAAGGCATGCAACATCCAATGCATCATCAACTTGCTTCTTGTAAGCATCTCTTTCCGCCCTAGAAGCATTAGGCGCCGGTTCATTTGGAACTTGCCCTTCAAGGACATACAACTTCTTTCTTTGTTTGAGGACTATCCTCAAGTTGCGATACCATTTTAGGAAGTTATTCCCATTCAACTTTTCCTTCTCAAGGACAGATCGCAGCCCCGAACCCGGCGGCCTCCCTCCTCCTCCACCACCGGGACATTTCCTGCCAGATCTCCGCCCTCCTGCACCAGTTGGAGTCCGAGGCCGGCGACAACAACCTCTGCTGGTGGCTGTACGACACCTTCCAGTCGTCGCAGCAACTGGTGATGCTCTGGTTCTTGCCGACGATAGCGGGGCAATACCTCTCGCTCGTGGCCCTCCGGAAGCCGCTGGCGGGGTTCGAGGCGGTGCTGTTGGCACTCTACTCGCACGAGACCACCTCCCGGTCGGGATTGGGATGCGACGGCGGAGATGAAGTGGCGGGCGGCGGTGGTGTTGGAGCCTCGGTTGTGGAGGATGAGCTAGGTTTGGTCGAGGTGTGGTTGGGGAATAAAAAAATTAATGAGAAAATAGGAGGATAAAAAAATTGAAAAAATATTTTAATTTTTTTCCTCCAAAATATAAAAATCCAGAAAATAGAGGGAGGGGAAAAAAGAAATTCCACCTGGCAGCTGGGCCCGAACCCCCTCAAGACACGTGGCAGTCAGTGATTAGATGACCTGGTATTTGGAGGTAATTTGGACAACATTGTTTCATTTCAAATAGGTTTGGGGACATAATGTTTGAAATAAAAAAAAGAGGGACATAAATATTGAAATCGAAAAAGTGAAAGGACACACTGAGTCTTTTAACTTTTAATAAACTTAAACCTCTAATTGTCCTAGTTAGTTATCTGTAATTAATTTATGATTACTCCTATACGTTCGGGCCGAGAACGAAACTGTTGAAGTCAGGATTCAAGCATAGATAGAGACAGGAAACTATTCAAAACGAACTTAAGAATTTTGAGCAGATTTTCACCATGGACCCAAAATAAAGAATCACATGCCTTGAGCCGTTGATAAATAAATCCACCAAATCTGCGAGAAGGAGCAGATTTTGTGGCTAAGGAAAAGTACCTTGAACTGTTCCTCCGCCAAATCTGGCTATTATGCTATGTAATCATAAATTCTGTGATGATCCAAGTCCCACATCAGAAGAGAGTGAGAGAGATCTTAGGCACATATGCACCGCCACCACCGTTCTTGATTAAAATCAAGTCTAAAATGCATGTAATTGGATTAATGGGCAAAAAATCAGGAGAAGACACATTCCAGGAGGCCATGACTGCCACCACCATGCTGGCAGTGGCGGTCTTGGACCTCATGTCCGTAGCAAATTAATGGAAGGTTTCAACGGGGAAAGACACTGAGTGAGTATGGGAACCATGCAAATAGAGTTACTCAAGATATAAAATCTAATGCACTGATAATGAATATATAGGCTTGGATTTAGGCAACTTCAATGTTATTTGAACGTCACCGCCGCATAACAACGCTGGATAAAAACAAGATCCGATTCAAATCTGGGTTTAAAGGGGCAACTACGCGGCAGCATTGGTTCAGTAACTACCTGTTCCTCTTCCTCCTCCTGGTATATAAGACGTATTCCCCACTCTTTCACAACATATCTTACTGGAAACAATTTAAGGGTCACCTGGTCACCTTCTCCCAAAGGGATGAGATCTCCAAGCTCTTCAAGTATCCAGTAACTCAACCATAACTTATCCTCCTCAGATCTTGGAAACGCATGAACCACTGGTTTATACTCAAACCTTCTTCCCGTAGTTTCATTGCTGATAACTAAACCGAAATCAAGCATATCAAATGACTGCACCCGAAAGCGTGTCAGCCCAGGATATTCTTCTGTTCTTTGCCCCGGATCATACCAATATTTAAGGCACAAACTAAAACCAATGAGCTTATGACCAACATCCCCTGGCGAAAGATGGAAAGATATGCAGTCCCCCTCCCCCCTGCGATGATGAAACCAATCTGGAACCTCAACGACTCCAGGGAAAAAAACACTATGGAGTGCATATTCACGCGATACCTAGATATCAAATCCATAAATCAGTATCACAATCTATATATACACACACATATATATGTTTCAGAAAAAAGAAAGAAAGAGAAAATAGCGAGCAAGCAAGCACGCACTCACCTGAATACTAGAAAGGTAAGACAACCATGTAATTTTATTGAACATTGCTATTTGACCAGTGCTTGCTGCGAGTGCATTCCCTAATAATCTCAAACGCTTCTTTACTTCACTGTCGATGTTTCCAAGTGGTTCTACTTTGTAATAACCTCCAAGATCAACAAGCTCCGGACAATACCTGCAAATTATAATTGGTAGTCCAGTCACAGAAACTGATTGCAGCCTGCTGCATTGGTCTAGCTGAAGGAGATGAAGTTGGAGTTGCTTGAAGCTTTCTGGCAGGAATGTAATAGGATTTTCACTAAGATTTAGCACCTTCAACGAGGACATGCTGCTAAGATCAACATCAAAATGTTTATCTTCCAAACCACAGTTTGCAAGGCGTAGCTCACTCAGTGCCGGAGGAAAAAAATCCATCTTAAAGTAGGTTGATTGTGCATTGCGTCTTGGTAGTTGCCAAAACCTCAGTAATGAACGAGTCCAAGACAACTTGGCTTCTCTAAAATCATTAATCACGATTCCATCTGCATTTAGCACTGTCAAGGACTCGAACTTCATCAACACCTCAGGCAAGTTTCCGTGATTTGGACAACCGGATATATTGAGTTCTTTCAGAGATTTCAACACTGGAAGCTTTAAATGAATAGTTTTACAGTCCTTCAAGTTTAAAGATTCCAGTCTCACCAGGTCTCCAACAGATTCATCAACCTCCTCCAGGTATATGCAGCCTTTTAGTACCAAGATCTCAAGATTAGGGAGTCCTCTGAAGTTGGGAGTTCTGGTAAGCCCCATGGAATGTCTCAGGTCAAGTACTTTCAGAAGCTAGAGATGCTGCCCAGAAAGAAAGAAATTATAAATTAGTCGCTCTGCTAGTAAATCAAGTTAATTAACTGGGATGATTTATACAAATAAAACATAGTAGCTAGACACTAATTAAGAAAAAAGAGAGGCATACGTACCCTGGGTCCTTTCCAAACATAACTTAATTTACTATGTGGCATTTCAAGAACAACCAGTTTTTCCATGCAGAGATCAATTGGTATATGGGTCGAAGAGAATCTATGCCAATGCAACCACACCAAAGTTTGAGGAATGTCCTTGTAGTCTCCCTCAAGCACTACATTACTCAGTTTCAGCAGCTGCAGATACTTCATCTTTGCAAATGCCTCCGTAGAAAACAGTCCTGCTTGAGAATCGTTCCCTGATGCCAATGCCGAAAAGGAGAAGTTTAGCCTACGCCTTTTTGAACAATCTCCTTCAAGGAATTGGGTGGGATGTGAATTAGGAACTGGAAGGCTCAGGCTAAGACCCCTAACTGATTCTGTACCCTGTTTGGCAACATGTGATCAGGAGGGAAAAAAAAAAAAAGCATCTTAAACTGTATATGACATGGAAAGATGGAGCAAGAAATACATGCACAACAAGATAAATGTTAAGCATATTGGTACTCACAGCGTTTTCAGTCAACACAAAGATCGCATCTTCATCATCGCACAGCCTTCTTCGTTTTCCTGGATTGTCTAACGATTCTTCACGAGCAAGATCCCTTCCCAAGTCCGTGATTAATTGGTGCATCAACAGCTTATCTCCAAGACTGAGAGCTACTAGACATCTATCCATGAGGTTCCTAATCCCTGCTTCTGACTTAAAGCCACAAGCCTCCAATATTTTAACTGCACAATTTTTGTCAACACCGTTGTAGAAGCAGGCGACATCTAGGAATAATTTCTTATCATGACGGTCTGGAAGAGAATCATAACTTATTCGAAGAACATCTTGAATTTTACGGTTAGGATTTGCTTCCAACTTTTGAAGTTCACTTTTCCAAACATCTGTAGTGGTGCCAGACAGAGAAGAACCCAAAACTTTCAGAGCCAACAGAAGTCCATTGCAATAATGCACCAAATCCCTGCAGCACTCCTCATAGCCATGCATAGGGTGATCTTGGCCAAATGCATGCCAACTCAAGAGCTCAATTGATTCTTTAACTCCCAGTGTCATAAGTTCGAACATCTGGTCACGTTCATGTGCGCTTGGTATATTCTTTGATTTGGTTGTAATGATAATTTTGCTTCCTGGACTAAACCAGTCCTGTCCAATTAATTTATCATATTGGTCTAAATCATCCACATCATCCAGAACGAGAAGCACTTGTTTTTCACTTACAACATGCTTGATCATAGCACTCCCTTCAGACACCCCAAATATTGATTTCACAGCTTTTCTGGTAAGGTCTTGAAGAAGTTTAGTTTGCAAATGAACCAACCCCTGATGTTGATTTGACATTTCTCTAACATCTTCAAGAAAGCAACTTCCTTCAAATCTGTGGAAGTTCATATTATAGATTTCCCTGGCAATAGTTGTCTTCCCGATTCCACCTATCCCACAAATGGTTGCTATGCCGACATTTTTTGACCCATCTTGCACCCATGAATTGATGAGATTCATATCTAATTCTCTTCCAACTAACTTGGGGCAGACATTAAGAATTTTGAGCCGCACTTGGTTACCAACCATTTTAATGATTTTCTGAATTACATCGAACTCATATCCACTACATGTCAAGAATAACAATTATTAAAAAGCATGTTCTGGAAAAAAAAAAATTACCAACTCAAGCCCCGCATTAAATAAGCTAATTAAGATTAGAATTAGACAAGTCAGCCACCTAGCAAGCTCTGGTATGGAATTTGGAAACCAGGGGGAAAGGCTTGATCAAGGACATAATAATTAAGATTATACTATTGTTTCGTTTTCATACCAGAAATATTCCTATACTATAAAAAAAAAAAAATTCAACATAATTATCCGATAGCAAACATGGTCATAAAAGAAAACAATATTCCCTAAGCAAAATTATAATTAGTACGTACCTATGTTTCATGACATGTACTCCTTTGAGAGCTGCAGCTTCTGTTAATGCAGCTCTCCATCCCTCCACTGTGTCCCTCTTGATCTTGAAATCCTTGTCGTGTTGATCAAAAGATTTCTCAAAGCTCCCTCTCTGATGCCTCACATCAGATGGATCCACATGATAGAAAACCGGCAGGACATGATGCCCATCTTTTTCATGACGTTTCATGATCACCACAAGCTCGTCCAAGCACCATTTTGAGGAGGCATAATCTTTGGAGAAAACAATCACTGATATTCTCGACTCTTGAATTGCCTTCTCTAACTCTGACTTTATATTCTGCCCTGCCTGGATTTCATCATCATCCCTAAACACATGATATCCTCCTGCAGTTAACTCCCTGTAAAGGTGATCAGTGAAGGAAGCAGAATTGTCTATGCAAACATTAATTTATGACCGATTAATGGACATGATTAATCATCCACAGAGAGAACTATGGTAAGCTAAATGGCATAGCATACGCCACACATATATGAGGTATTGGCCTACTTAATTTATCAATGTGGATACGTATATCAAAGACTTCTGCTGCCTTGGAAGCTTTTAATAAACTTGAACCTCTACATGTACTAGCTAGTCATCTGTAATTTATGTTGGGGCCGAGACCGAAACTGATGAAGTCAGAAATGATTTTTTTTTTTTCTTATCAGATTCAAGCATAGAGACTGGAAACTATTCAAAACAACTTAACGAATTTTGAGCAGATTTTCACTGTTGACCGAGAATAAAGAACACAATATGCCTTGAGCCGTTGATAAATCCACCAAAATCTGCGAAAGCTATATGACCATAAATTCTATCCATACCCCCATCAAAACCATATGCCGGTATATTGCAAGCCTTGGGACAGCCTATAAAATCAGTCATCCTGATCTATGCATATACTATAAGCTTCCTCCACACTGGGAAGGAAGAAAGAAAGAAAAAAGAAACTGTTGTCAGTATCATTTCCTTGAGGATGAGACACTTTTGTTGTAGTCTTCTACCTCCTCCTTGTTTCGGCTACTCCAGAAAACATGGCACAAGAAGAACCATACCAAAGTGTGTCATCTTTTCGCCAATCAAAGAAAAAAATGAAATCCCCTTCCTCTTTGGCCAAAGGCCGTGGATGGTGATACCTTATAGCGGTCTTGCTTTCCTCAAAGCTTACAGCAAAGAAAGAAAGCAAGAGCGTTATAAGAAATTAAGCATTCACGGTTAGGGCCGAAGTGGAGTGTGATTTCAATTACAAAGAAGGGTTCTCTGATGCTTTATTGGCTGAACTTCTCTGCGGTAAGTAACGTTGTCTTCGAAAATTTTTTGTTAATTGCATCCATTTTTCTGTGAACTGAAATACAATTTAATACCCTTATTAAACAAGTTCCACCTCAATTATAGAAGCAAGCATTTGTTATCGTACATCTATGTATCAAGGATCTACATTGGCACTTAAAACCTCTGCCAATTTCCATCTCTGAATTTTCAGAAGTTGGCAATGTACTTACTAATTAGGAGCTAGCTAGATGAGTTTCCATCCCTGCGCAGTGTATGCATGTATCTGTCTCTTGTGAATCAATTTTCTTTGGAGTTGAGTCGTCATTAGTGAAGTTACTCCTACATTTTGTTGTCCCTACTGAGCTTTCAGAATAGCTTCATACCATGAGCGGCTCATGTATTCATTTGAAAATTTTCTGTTGAATCTTCCATCTTCTAAACGTCAAAAATATTTCCAGGTACGCTAATGATCTCAGGTACGCTAATGATCTGCACAAGGAAATTAACAGGCAAAACAAGATTAGCGAGGACTCGAGACGGCATTAATTAATATAAATCGAGGAGGAGGAGGAGGAGGAGGCTCACAATATGCTTTGAATAAAATGGATGGTCTGCCGCCGATGGTACCAGTATGGTGGGGTAAAAACCATAGCTTGGTAGACACATCGTAGGCGTCCATCCCATCCAAGCTGAATGTCAGGAGGACTAAAGTACCCCACGGAGCACCACCATATTCAGTTAAGAGCGGATCTCTATCTTGGTAATGGAAGAGCATACGGAAGACGGGATCATCTCCTTCTCCTTCTTCTGTTTCGGGAGGATAAAGGATTGCTTCTGTGAAGCCCGTGCCAAAGTCAGCAGGACACTCGAAAAGAACAGGCTCAGCTACGTTTTTGGGGAGTGGAATGGAAAGTTGGTATAAATACCTAACTAGTCGTCTCATCATCCACCCGTTTTTCTTGGCGTCTGCTGTTCCCTTGAGGTCTGCATCACCATTTTTCAGAGAGGAAATCAAAGAGTCCGCACTACAGGCAGCAAGGCCGCCTTTAAACGCATCTGGATAATGCTCTCTAGTAACAGCGTAGAAATTACCCGCATGGTAGTGAATGTCCCCACCAACAGCATGAGGGGGAGTCGGCCACAACCCACACAAAGCTTTGACACCATCTGGCCTGTCACAGTAAGGAACAGCGACCCACTCATGCTTTATCAGGTCGTAACAGAATGTATTAATATCTTCTTCTCCTTCTTCTGCTGCTGCATGATATCCATGCCGGGCACATACCCATAGACGGTTCCCAAGAACTAGATGAGACCAAGTTGATATAGGAGAGGGATGATGATACATAGCATCGGGAGGAGGAGGCAGCGGCATCCACGAAGAGGGCTGCTCCTCCGGGTCCAGGACTTCAAACAGGGGGCCTGGATTAGTACTAGTACCAGTACCACCACCACTTAGGGCATAGATCTTCCCCCGGAAGGCAAAAACGAGGGGGGTTGGCTTTGGTCCTATCAGATCGGGACCCCGCCGCCACGGATACACATCAACTTCTACAGGTGCCGCCGCCAAAACATAAGCATATCCTTCTTCAACAGGTCCCCGTGGACCATTCATATCACAAATCCAGACTTCGCGTGGATGAGGAGATCCCCTTAAGGGGTTGCCCCCTATAGCATACGCTGTCTCTGCTCGAATTCCCCCCTCATCAAAGTGGAAGAAGTGAGCCGACGCCGCGGCCCCCGATTGCACCCCGACCTTAGCTTTCTCGCCGGGGGTCGCCTGTTCTAAAACTCCCTTCTCTGTTGACATCGCTATCGACTCCTGCTCTCCCAAACCCTAGCCGCCAGACCTAACTCCTCGCCCTCTTTTGTGTGTGTCTGCGTGCAAAATTAAGAGACGTGTATGACAAGTTATATCATCCAGTTTCATCTATTTAAGAGACGTGGCATTCTATTAGCATGACATTTATGGTTAGGACTTGGGAGAGAAATTAAAAAGAATAAAATTAATTTGTTCACATGATGAATTAGGATGCGTGGCACGTATCTTTATCAAATTATTTGAGTATCAAAAAGTCATATTAATAGTTTATTTTTTTATCAATAAAATAGTTTATTTAATAAAACGTTTTTCAAATGAAGATCGCAATCCAAATAGGCATCCCAACCTTGCAGGACAAGCATGATGAATCAAAAATAAAGGAAAATTAAAAGTTTATTTAATGGAACGTTATTCAACCGGAAAGACTCTAAGGAATGCAATTGGTTAAATAGTTTTTTATATCCTTACACTTTGTGGATTTCTCATTTGTTATCCCTCTTCGTTTATTTTCATTTATATTGTCTTACAAGTCTCGTTTTACCGTGCCGTTTGCCGCCGCCTGTGTGACCCCAACTCCTCGGCTTCGCCTGCATTGACGCCTCCTTTGCCATCTCTTCCCATATGACCAAGCCCCTCCTCCACCGTGTCAAGTTGTGACGACACAAATCCGATAGGTTGCAAGCATACAACGCCGCCTCTCTCTATCTCTTCTTTTTTTTATTCTTGATTTTTTTAAACGATTCTTACAGAAATCAGAATCATTTTTTTAAAAATTTCAAATCTCTATTTGATTGGAAACGTGTTAATCGAATTTTATATATTGAATTGATGGTGGATTCGGATTTGTGTCTATGGGAGGAGCCCCCAATTGGTGCTTGTTTATAAAGAACTCATGTCAGCCAACAACGACTTCGGGCAAGTTTTTTTCTTATTTTTTTTTGGTTGCCTAATGAATTTGTGGATGGATTAAACTCTTTTTTCTTTTTTCGAACAATATGGTGGGGAGTGAAAGTAGCCATATGCGATCTGGGGATATAGAATGTGAGATGGTGGTGGTCTTTTTTAATTGTTTTATTAGAATTTCCTTGTTCTATTAAAAATCTGGATATTTCTTTCTATGTTTGGCAGATTTAAATTCATCTTGTTTTTTCTTCTTCCAACATGAAAAGCAAGTTTGTGTAAACATGAGATTGAAGAAACTTACATGAGAAAGTAAAGGAACAAGAAGAAATCTCTGTTTCCTTTTTAAGGAGTAGTTGTTTGTGGAAGGTTCTTCGGGAAAAAATATTATTTATTTAGAAAACGTTTTTGAAAAAAATGTAATTATCATTAAAAATCAAAAGAATGATTAAATAAATAGGTTGTGTCTGGGGCCCATCGGACACGCATCATCAGCACAGCAGTTCACCGGCTATTATGTTTAAAAAGGACAAAGTGACCCGGTAAATTAAGAGTTAAGGGACACCATGAGTGAAAAAAAAAACAAAGAGGAACAACAAATGCAAAATCAATTAAGAAGAGGGATACAAAAAACTTTTTTACCGAATGCAATTAAACACGTGGTGATTTATCTCTACATATAGAATTTAATTTTTTTTCCAAGTTTCCTTCTTGTGGAAGCCGCCTATCAAATAGCATGCTCCATTCATATACCCAAAAACTTAAATCCTGCTTGATGTTTAAAGGACCCCGCCCTTCTCCATTCACATCATCAAATTCCCTTCCACTATCACTACCATTATATCGAAGGCGAGTGCCAAACCAATCATTCTTTTGGTGCTAGATAATGTAATGAACATTAGGCAGAAACCATCCAATTCGAGAAATGTTTATAGATCGAATCGAATCGTGGAAGTATTCATAGCGTTCGTAGTTCAATATAAAGATGCATGACGGCTTTGTGAAGACATTTGGAGATGTGAGGCACGTGACAGAGCTTGGAAGAAATTTAATCTCCCTGGGTAGACTTGATTCGAGAGGATGTGGCTTTTCTTCTCGAGGTGGAGTTTTGAAAGTTACAAGAGGCGCCTTGGTAATTATGAAGGGGTAATTAATGCAGAAGAACCTTTACAGGTTGATTGGTAATGCACTGAAGAGCAGTGCAAAGATTGAGGCTTGTACAGTATCAAACAGAAAGCAGAACATTGTTGCATCCAACAAGAGAAAGGTTGGCTTTGCAATGATGGCTTGTAGCAGTGAAGGTAGCCATACACCAGCATGCAGAACACGGAAGCAGAAGACAAAAGTATGAAGAATACTAAGTAAAATTCAGTCCAAGGTGGAGATTGTTAGGTATGTGGGCTGAATTTTTTTGGTCAAAGAAATTAGGCACCAGTTAGGCACCGTTTTTTGACAAAGAAAAAAAAGAGGAAGAAAGTTAAGAAATTAGGTGCAGCTTTTGTTGAAGAAGAGTGAAGATCTATGCCTATATAAAGGCATGGTTGATGGCAAGCAACACAACTCACAGAAGAGAAGGTGAGTGTGAGGTAGAGGAGAATACGCAGAGAAGAGAAGAAAGTGAGAGGGAAAGAGAGAGGGAGAGAAAAAGAAAATTTAGTCCTTCTATTTTTAGGAAGAAGAAGTTTAGTCCTTCTAAATTTTAGAAGTAACAAAACAATCCCTCTTATTTAGTGAGTGAAAAAATAGTGAGCAAATATTTTTGGGGTATTCTTGGGAAACACTATTTGTGGGATACTATCTCTCTTTGTGAGACTAATATTTTTATATTAGTGGAAGTTTTGAAGATCGTGGACATAGGCAAGATTAAGGCCAAACCACGTTAAATTCTTTGTGTCTCCTTTTATTTTTGCGATTCTTTTGCAGTTTTTCCCAACAATCAGCTCATCATCATCATCATTAAAATTAAGGAAAGTTTTTGTCAAAATCTTTTCACATAACAAACCTTTGTCTACACAAGAAAATCATAAAATAGCAGTAGGTGGTAATTGAGGCATGCTCAACTCCTCATTCTGCTACAGTTGGAAAAATACTCAAGGGGGACCCAAATGTGAAACATAATCAAGGTTGCCTATCGGCCTTGGCCATCTGGAATAGCAAAGAGAACAATAGGCTTTGAAGCCCTAACATACAGAACATCGCATCTGAAGTAGCCCTTCCTCTCAAGCTGTAATATCTCTTCATGCGTGCAGGAGTCTCCTTTCTAGTACATGGGTTACAGAAATCAAGGAAACTCTCTCCTTCTTCCAACTACATGCAAGTTAAATTTGGAATGGTTATTTTCACATACTAACAATTCAAGTGATTAACATTAGCTATTATCAAACAAGTCAAGCCAACATGGAATAAAAATGATTTTCCTGGGTACACTCATTCCTAAAGCATGCTGACGTATCCAACTCACGAATTACATTCATGGTATATTCAGAAACAAAGGGCATTTTGTTTCTCACTCTCACTCACTTGATCAGGCTATTCACGTCATAAACATAACAGGCAAGTATAACGTATAGTTAACTTCAAATCAAACACAATTATATGTATTTCATGTTAGCCATAAACTTAATGTACTCAGTTTGTAAAAAGAATACATTCAGAACCCGATGAATAAGCTTCCAATAAGCAATATTACTTTCTAGAGAGAGAACATTTAGCATTCAATGAATAGTATTTACCTTCTCTTTTGTGATTAGATAATCAAACTCCACGAGGTTGAGGTTAACAAGCTTAGTTGTTTCAGCCAACCAGGTAAGTTTCAACTTTGTGGTCTTCACAGATCCTTCAAGATGCAATACTCCAGTCAACTGTGTGACATTTCCATCTTGGTCATTTCCAATTTCAGTAATAATGGCATTTCCCCAGTCCATCAGTGTGACCTCTTCATTTGCTGAGATGGACAGGGCATCAGCTTGATCTAGCTAAATACTCTTTGTGCAAGTTGTAGCCTTCTCTCCAGCACCCTCATGCTTCTTATGCCTTGGAAGTTTGATATTTGCCCATGTCATTGCTCCACCCCTCATTCAAGATCGGTCTATTAGGTATTCCTGGCATCGTTATGTCTTGGGGGACTCTGGGTTTGCTTCCATCACAAATATACAGAAACTTGGTTTACTGAGGCAGTGGAAGCAGAGTTTGTGTTGTATTCATGCGAATCCAATTCTCATGCTTGGGATCGGGTAATCTAGGCATGATTTGAAACCCTAATCATCCTAGGCATGCAGGTCATCCAGTCCGGGGTCCATCTCAACTTTACCTACAATGATGATGATTTCGAGAAATTACAAGACCACGAAGAAGAAGAAGAAGAAGAACAAATGACCAACCAATACATAATTGTTGGTTTTGTTTCTCAAAGAAAAGAACTTCAGCTCAAGAACATCGATGTTGGACTCAGAACATCGATGTTTTGAGGTTACGGAACTTCAAATAATTCTGCCGAATGCTTAGAACATCGGAGTTGGGTTTAGAACATCGATGTTTAATGAACCAGAAACTTGGCCGAGCTGTTAGAACATCGATGTTGGGTTTAAAACATCGATGTTTGATAAATCAACAGCTTCAAACAATTCGGCCGAATGCACAGAACATCGATGTCTTCACAAGAACATCGATGTTTTCTGGAAAAACTAGAAAATTTCCAGAAAACTGCAGAAACACTCAAGCTGGTTTTCTTGGTTACTGTTCTATTGATTTTCTCTCTAACCTCTCAATCTCTTGGCTTGAACAGTTAATGAAGTGAAAAATACTCAATGTATCATTTATTTCACTTGTGGAATTCAGATTACAAATCTGAAATATATAAGCCATGTTCTAGCTTGTTGCATGCAACTTGCAGCCCCATACCTTCAACCCATACTACTAGTGCAGCATAGAGACCCATAATCCACTAAGCTAATCTTCTTGGTTTGCTGAACATGAGGCCTACCAAGAATGATCAGATAACAAAGAGAACATTACAATAACAAAAAAGACACACACATCGTGCACACTTGCAATTATTCTGGAAATAAACAAAAAGACAAACTTTGCAGCTTGGTCACACTAATGCAGCTTGAACACATAATCTAACACTCCCCCTTGACCAAGCTGCTCTTCATATTCAACATGTTCTTCAACAAATCAAACCTGTTCTTGGGCAAAGGCTTTGTGAACAGGTCTGCCAATTGCTTTTCGGGGGAGCAGAATAAAACTTGAACTTCTCCTTCACTTTCAGCTTCTCGAATTACATGGAATCTGATTTTGAAGTGCTTTGTCCTACCATGATCAATTGGATTCTTAATCATTGTAATAGTGGACTGATTGTCACAGAATAGCTCCATAGGTTCTTCTTGCTCCATCTTCAAATCCGACATGATCTTCCTGAACCAAACAACTTGATTTACAGTTGAAGCAGTAACAAGATACTCTGCTTCAGCTGTGGATTGAGCAACAACAGTTTGTTTCTTGGAACACCACGAAAATGCATTTGGACCAAACAAGAAAACATAACCAGTTGTGCTTTTCATGTCATCTACACTTCCAGCCCAATCACTGTCACTATATGCCTTCAATTTTGCATTTTTGGATGAGCTGTAATATAAACCAAGATCAGTAGTGCCTTTAACATACCTTAGCACTCTCTTCATGGCAGTAGCATGGCTCTTCTTGGGGGCATTGAGAAACCTTGATAGTAAATTTGTTGCAAATAGTAAATCATGACGAGTTGCTGTAAGATACAGCAAGCTCCCTACACAGCTCCTGAACATCCCAATTTCAGCATCTTCTTCATCTACATTCTTTGCAAGCTTGATGTTTTGGATCAACGGTGTCGGCACTGGTTTGCAGGAGTCCGTCTTGAACTTTTTAAGAATAGATTCTGCATATCTTTTCTGAGAAATCATAATTCCTTCAGCACATTGCATCACCTCCATTCCAAGGAAGTAGTGCATCAATCCCAAATCTGACATTTCAAACTCTTTCTTCATTTCAGTTTTAAAGACTGAAATTTTGTCATGATCGCTCCGGTGATCAGTATGTCATCAACATAGAGGGAGGCTATGATCAAATCATCACAAGAGCTGCCTTTCACATACAAGGTTGCTTCACTTTCACTTCTTTTAAATCCTTGATGAACTAAGTGATTATCCATGCGACTATACCAAGCTCTTCGAGCCTGTTTTAGTCCATAGAGAGCTTTCTTCAACCTGTAAACATAGTCTTCCTTTCCTTCCATAATGAAACCTTTAGGTTTCTCAATGTAGACTTCTTATTCTAGAATTCCATTTAGAAATGCAGATTTCACATCTAAGTGGAATACCTTCCAATTGTTTTGAGCTGCAATGGCCAAGAGCAATCTGATTATATCAAGGCGTGCTACTGGAGCAAATGTTTCAAGATAGTCTAGGCCATATTGTTGTGCATAGCCCTTAACTACAAGCCTTGCTTTGAACTTGGAAATAGTGCCATCAGGATTCATTTTTGTGCGAAACACCCATTTGACTCCAATTATCTTCTGATTTCCAGGTCTTGAAGCCAATTCCCAAGTTTCATTCTTGTTGATCATGCCAATTTCTTCCTCCATAGCCCTTATCCAATGCTCTTGATTTGCTGCCTCTTCATAACAATGTGGTTCTGTTTCTACAAAATTACACCTCTCATATACATCAGCAAGTGATCTAACCTTCATTGGAGGTGTATCTGAATCATAATCCTCTTCATTTAGAGGATGATCTTCTTGCACTTCAGCTGCGTCACTAGGACTGTTCTTTATTACCAACTTTTCTTTCCAATCCCAATAAGCTTCTTCATCCACTTTGACATCTCTTGCTGTCACCACCTTCTCATTGTCAATCATGAACACCCTGTAGCCTTTGGATTGACTATTGTATCCCAATAAAATGCCTCTTTCAGCTTTGAAATCCAGCTTCTTTCTTTTTTCTTCTGGAACATGGACATAGCAAAGAGAACCAAACACTTTAAGGTGCTTAATTGTTAGTTTCTTACTAGTCCAAGCTTCAATGGGTGTCTTTCCTTCAACTGATTTTGTTGAAAGCCTATTGATGAGTTACACAGCAGTGTAGGTAGCTTCTGCCCAAAAATTCTGAGGGAGTTTCTTTTCAACCAACATGCTCCTTTCCATCTCCATCACGGTTCTGTTTTTCCTTTCTACTACTCCATTTGTTGAGGAGAATATGGTACTGTCAATTGATGAAGAATGCCATTTGAGTTGCAGAACTCTTCAAACATCTTTGATATGAACTCTCCCCCTCTATCTGATCTCAGCTTTTTCAATTCTTTGTGTTTCTGCCATGCCTTTGAATTTCTTGAATACTTCTAGAGTTGTCAACTTATTCTTCAAGAAGTAAATCCAAGTCATACGTGTTAGATCATCAATGAATAGCATAAAATAGATATTACCACTCAAGGAGGGTGTGTGCATTAGACCACAAAGGTCGGTGTGCACCAGCTCCAGCTTCTCTAAGGCTCTTCCTTCTGCTGCAGCCAGAAATGACTCTCTATGCATCTTTCCCATTTGGCAGGGCTCTCAAGTTTCTCCAGGAACTTGTATTGTTGGCAAGTCCCTAATATACTCCTTTTGTGCAGCAAGCTTCAAGCTATACAAGCTAGCATGACCATATCTTCTATGCCATAAGCTACTTTCATCAACTTCACTTATGTTCACCGTTTCATAATGCATGTTCAATTTCAATGGAAATGCATTGTTCTTCCTCTTTATGTTGCAAACTGATTTTCCTCTCACAAAAATCATTCAACAATTAGCTAAAAAAGTTCATTGAATATCCATTTTTAACCATTTGTGGCACACTCAAAAGATTATGCTTCAAACCAAGAACTAGGAGTACATCTTTAATGAGCCTACTAACTCAATTTTAGTTCATAGAGACAGTACCTTTTTTTGTGGATTTGAGAAGAGCGCCATCTGCTGTTTTGACATCCACGCTAACTGATTTATCCAACTTCAAGAACCATTTTGGATTCCCAGTCATGTGACTAGTGCAGCCGCTGTCAATGTACCACATAGCATCTTCTTGATTTCCAAGAGACTCACTTGCCATGAACATGAACTCCTCTTGATTTGCTTCAGCTAGTTTAGCTTGATGCTGAGTCTGATCAGGTGACTGCTGGTGATTGTCTTCATTTTGTTTTGCTTTGCAAAACCATTCAATGTGCCCTATTCTGTGACAGAAATTGCACTTCTTGTTTTTCCAGTACCTTTGCTCCAAATGGTTTGTCTTCCCACAGAATTTGCAAGGTGAAAACACAGTTTTTGAACTTGAGGCTTCCTTCTGGTGTTTGTTTATGCTTGATGCTGGTCTTTACTTTGCTTCAAATTTGTTGGTGACATTTTTCTGCCTAGCTTCAAAGGCTTTTTCAATTCCAGCTTCAACTCTTCTCACATGCCTTTGCTCATGAGCTTCCAATTTACCATCTAATTCAGGAACTGACATCTCAATGATGTCTCTTGATTCTTCAATGGCTGCAAATTTTGCTTCAAATTTATCTACAACTATGTTGGGATCTTTTCAACTACTCTAACCTCAGGAATCACTTCTCCATACAACCTGATTTTGTTGACAATGCTTTGAGCTTTTGAAGCATACTCCTTTATTGTTTCTGTTTTTGACATCTTTAACATTTCAAAGTCTCTTCTCAAGGATTGCATCCTTATTTGCCTTGTTTCTTTTGACCCTCTGAACTGCTTTTCAAGGATCTCCCATGCTTCTTTGACTGTTGTAGCCCCAACAATCAAAGAAAAAATCTCCTCTGAAACCAAAAAAAACATAAATGAAATTGCAGTGTTATGTTTCTGCAATCTTTCATTGTATGTTCTTAATTGATTAAACAGAGATTTCTTCAACATCCTCTTCTTCAGTAAAACCTTTTTCAATTAAAAACCACAACCCATTAGCTACAAGGAAGGATTTCATCCTTATAGCCCAATAGTTGTAGTTCTCTCCATCAAAAAAGGGTGGTAGGGGTAAGGATGAGGTGGTTCTATTTGTTGGTTGTGTGTTCATTTTGAAGTTTGGTATTTGAAAGGTGTTTGGGGCTAATTTGTTATGGTTTCAATGTATCAAAACAGGTTTGAAAGAAGGAACATGCTCCCCTACCAATTGTTGGGTTTGTTTCTCAAAGAAAAGAACTTCAGCTCAAGAACATCGATGTTTTGAGGTTACGGAACTTCAAATAATTCTACCGAATGCTTAGAACATCGATGTTGGGTTTAGAAAATCGATTTTTAATGAACCAAAAACTTGGCCGAGCTATTAGAACATCGATTTTGGGTTTAAAACATCGATGTTTGATGAATCAGCAGCTTCAAACAATTCGGCCGAATGAACAGAACATCGATGTTTTCTGGAAAAACTGGAAAATTTCCAGAAAACTGCAGAAACTTGGTTACTGTTCCATTGATTTTCTCTCTAACCTCTCAGTCTCTTGGCTTGAACACTTAATGAACAAGTCAAAGGAACACTTAATGAGGTGAAACTAGCAATGATGATGATGGCATGGCCGTGAAGAAGTATGATGTGTTCCTCAACTTCAGAGGTTGTGATACCCGCTTTGGTTTCACTACTAATCTCAAAGAAGCTCTATGCGACAAGCTGTTGGCGCAGTGGTCCAGCATGCTGCGGCCCCTTAACTCACACGTCCCGGGTTCGATCCGGAGAAACGTGGAGGTATGGAAAATGCACCTGTTGGGAGTGGTTAAATATGTTAGACCCCGCTCGTGGTCTTAGGCTAAATGCCCGGGAAGCGAGATTGGGTGTCGAGCCACGGATGAGAATAGTCTGACTTGTCGAGCTGGGATACTCATTAGTATCAAAAAAAAAAATTGTAAGCAATTAATTCCTATCTATGTTATTATATTCTCCTTGCTTGTCTTTATCATTCGATTTGATCTCTACCCATTTAATTGCATCTCTTGAATCATTACCATAGTAGTAGAATAACCATAGCTGTCCAATGTTGTCGATTCGTCCTATTTGGGAATCGGTATATTCATTCATTATTCTTGGGTGGGAATAATTACTATGTTTCAGTTGACTATCATAGAAAGATATGGAGGTTTGTTTCTATATATGTATATATACTCTGATTGCGGAATCATAACATGATGTGACTCACTAGTAGCTTATTCTTCCGTTATGTTCTAATTAAGGTCCTTTCACATTGGGGGCTTTTGTTTATCGCTAACTTTGTTATTCTTCCATTATGTTTAAGGTTCTTCACATGGCAAAGGACCATTATGTATTGCAACGTGTAAAGCTTGTTACAGATGGACACGGCTAATGCATGATGAACCTCTGTTTCATTTCATAGGTTTTCACTTAATTCCATTGATTAGAAAGAACCTCAGTGAAAAGTGCAATTTGCTCAGGGTGGCAGCGTATGCATGATTCTTCGCTCAGGCTGCTTCGGGTGTGCTATTGTCTTATGTTGCAGATGTCTATGGTGTTTATGGATGTTGGCTAATTTGGATATGCATTACTATATGTGTAATTCAAACCCAAACTGTTCGAAGTTTTTCCGGTTTTTCTTCTCTCTTGCTTGTCTAATGGGGTTGGAGGGGTAGTAGGCTTGTTATGGCTGGCTCCCTTGTTATTATAACCCCAATCCTGGTTTGTAATGTGTTTTTTAAGACTGTTGGGTTATGTTGTATGGAGGCCCACTTGAGGTAGTGGGGCCCACTAGGTCCACCCTTAAGTTGGGTGCTCACCTTGTAACCCTAGTTGCCTCCTATATATACATGTTGTTCTATGGCACAAATACCAAGAACATTACATACATAGGGTGGCTACCAATGTGGGTGTGTATGGTATGTGTGTCGATATCTCTCCTCTCCAAATCCGGCACCTCTGATGTCCCCAACGAGGCTATGTGGCACTGTTGGGAAGTGCTGGCCATCTAGAAGACCTGGACTCCAAGACCTGTTTGCTTCCGCTGCTAGGACTCCAAGTAGGTGTCCTAATTTATTTCATTCAGGAAATATATGTTTTCCTTCATTGGTAGCCGAGCCTAGAGTCTTTATCTCTGGTCTAAGTTTCCAATCGAATGCCTATTTTTTTTGTATGATTCACATGTTTACATGCTTGTTTTTTTTGCCTAAAACATGAATCGGTAAAATATGTTTACTGAAATTGTGTAATTTACATGCATACTTTGCAAACGTTTGTTTTAGTCAAATGAAGAATTAAGGCTTGTATGAGGCATGTATCCTTGCTGTGTAATCTGAAAAATATATATGAGGCATTTTTTTTATTGTGTATTCTCTTTATACATTTTTTTAAAATTTTCTGTGTACCTAAATCCAACTAGTACTGTGAATTAGGGAAGAAAAAGAATGAGTTCTTTGGTTAACGATCCCTTTACACTGAGTACACAATGAACACAGAAAATCAAAACATATACAGATTAACAAAATAAAAAAAAAAAGGAAATGAGGCTTGACCAGGGATAAATCCACCAAAATCTGCGAGAAGTAGCAGATTTTTCTGGCTAAGGAAAAATACCCTTGAACTGTTCCTCCGCCAAATCTGGCTATTATTCTATTTGACCATAAATTCTATCCATATCCCATCAAAACCATATATGCTGGTATATTGTAAGCCTTGGGACAGCCTATAAAATCAGTCAGCCTGATCTTCCTACATGCATATACTATATGCTTCCTCCACACTGGGAAGGAAGAAAGAAAGAAAAAAAGGAAACTGTTGTCAGTATCATTTCCTTGAGGATAAGAAAGTTTTTTGTTGTAGTCATCTTCCTCCTCCTTGTTTCGGCTACTGCAGCAAACATGGCACAAGAAGACCATACCAAAGTGTGTCATCTGTTCGCCAATTAAAAAAAATGAAATGAAATCCCCTTCCTCTTTGGCCAAAGGCCGTGAATGGTGATACCTTATAGCGGTCTTGCTTTCCTCAAAGCTTACAGGAAAGAAAGAAAGCAAGAGTGCTATAAGAAATTAAGCATTCACGGTTATGGCCGAAGTGGAGTGTGATTTCAATTACAAAGAAGGATTCTCTGATGCTTAATTGGCTGAACTGCTCTGGGGTAAGTAATGTTGTCTTCGTGAATCTTTTGTTAATTGTATCTAATTTATGTGAACTGAAATACAATTTAATAACTACAAGTTCTGCCTCAATTATGGAAGCAAGCATTTGTTATTCTACATCTATGTATCACAGAGTGAAAAAGGATCTACATTGGCACTTAAAACCTCTGCCAATTTCCATCTCTGAATGTTCAGAAGTTGGCATTGTACTTACTAATGAGGAGCTAGCTAGATGAGATTCCATCCCTGCGTATGCATGTTTCTGTCTCTTGTGAATTAATTTCCTTTGGAGTTAAGTCGTCATTAGTGAAGTTACTCCTACATTTTGCTGTGCCTACTGAGCTTTCAGAATAGCTTCATACCATGAGCGGCTCCTGTGCCATTCTGCAACAGTGCCCACATGTGGAGAAGCTTCCCAGTTCTTATTTTGGGATGCCATTGCCATCCATCCAGCTGAGGCTGCCTACAAGTACCTATTTGATACCCTTATTAAACAAGTTTCTACCACAATTCGTTGTTTCCATGTGATCAATATATAAACAAGAACTATATTTTTGTTGTCTCTACTGAGATTTTAATAGCACGAACAGCTAATGTATTCCTTTGAAAATTTTGTTGTATCTTGCTTCTGATAATTTCATTTCTTCGATTAATGAAGACATGAGTTAGCTTACTTTCGCATATGATGTTTCAGTTCCCATAAAATAAAAAGGTGACAAACATTTTGGGAGGATTGAGAAACTTGGAAGAGAGGCCCGGGTTACATTGTCACCATCTCAGGTACGCTAATGATCTGCACAGGGAAATTAACAGGCAAAACAAGATTAGCGAGGACTCGAGACGGCATTAATTAATATAAATCGAGGAGGAGGAGGAGGAGGAGGCTCACAATATGCTTTGAATAAAATGGATGGTCTGCCGCCGATGGTACCAGTATGGTGGGGTAAACACCATAGCTTGGTAGACACATCGAAGGCGTCCATCCCATCCAAGATGAATGTCAGGAGGACTAAAGTACCCCACGGAGCACCACCATATTCAGTTAAGAGCGGATCTCTATCTTGGTAATGAAAGAGCATACGGAAGACGGGATCATCTCCTTCCTCTTCAGTTTCGGGAGGATAAAGGATTGCTTCTGTGAAGCCCGTGCCAAAGTCAGGAGGACACTCGAAAAGAACAGGCTCAGCTACGTTTTTGGGGAGTGGAACGGAAAGTTGGTATGAATACCTAATTAGTCGTCTCATCATCCACCCGTCTTTCTTGGGGTCTGCTGTTCCCTTGAGGTCTGCATCACCATTTTTCAGAGAGGATATCAAAGAGTCCGCACCACAGGCAGCAAGGCCGCCTTTAAACGCATATGGATAATCTGAATGCTCTCTAGTAACAGCGTAGAAATTACCCGCATGGTAGTGAATGTCCCCACCAACAGCATGAGGGGGAGTCGGCCACAACCCACACAAAGCTTTGACACCATCTGGCCTGTCACAGTAAGGAACAGCGACCCACTCATGCTTTATCAGGTCGTAACAGAATGTATTAATATCTTCTTCTCCTTCTTCTGCTGCTGCATGATATCCATGCCGGGCACATACCCATAGACGGTTCCCAAGAACTAGATGAGACCAAGTTGATATAGGAGAGCGATGATGATACATAGCATCGGGAGGAGGAGGCAGCGGCATCCACGAAGAGGGCTGCTCCTCCGGGTCCAGGACTTCAAACAGGGGGCCTGGATTAGTACTAGTACCAGTACCACCACCACTTAGGGCATAGATCTTCCCCCGGAAGGCAAGAACGAGGGGGGTTGGCTTTGGTCCTATCAGATCGGGACCCCGCCGCCACGGATACACATCAACTTCTACAGGTGCCGCCGCCAAAACATAAGCATATCCTTCTTGTTGTCCAGGGGCACCTGGTAAGTATAGTGTTTAGGTCTGAAGCGCACCTACTCCTCTAGGGGAATTCCCCAACGGGGGATATCGTATGCGACAGCCACCGGAAAACAGCCTACCCATCCCGGGAAGGAATTGGAGCTTTTCGCTCTGCATCAACACTCTACCCTCTTCCACGTAAACTGCTCGAATTCCCCCCTCATCGAAGTGGAAGAAGTGAGCCGACGCCGCGGCCCCCGATTGCACCCCGACCTTAGCTTTCTCGCCGGGCGTCGCCTGTTCTAAAACTCCCTTCTCTGTTGACATCGCTATCGATTCCTGCTCTCCCAAACCCTAGCCGCCAGACCTAACTCCTCGCCCTCTTTTGTGTGTGTCTGCGTGTACTGTATATATATAAGAGGGAACCTAAACTCGGGGGACTGGATTGGTTTCGATTGTGACGCAAATTTAAGAGACGTGTATGACAAGTTATATCATCCAGTTTCATCTATTAGGCGTGGCATTCTATTAACATGACATTTATGGTTAGGACTTGGGAGAGAAATTAAAAAGAATAAAATTAATTTGTTCACATGATGAATTAGGATGCGTGGCACGTATCTTTATCAAATTATTTGAGTATCAAAAAGTCATATTAATGGTTTATTTTTTTATCAAGAAAATAGTTTATTTAATAAAACGTTTTTCAAATGAAGATCGCAATCCAAATAGGCATCCCAACCTTGCAGGACAAGCATGATGAATCAAAAATAAAGGAAAATTAAAAGTTTATTTAATGGAACGTTATTCAACCGGAAAGACTCTAAGGAATGCAATTGGTTAATAGTTTTTTATGTCCTTACACTTTGTCGATTTCTCTGTCCCTCTTCGTTCATTTTCATTTATATTGTCTTCCAATTCTCGTTTTACCGGGACATCTGCCGTTTGCCGCCGCCTGTGTGACCCCAACTCCTCGGCTTCTGCGTTGACGCCTCCTTTGCCATCTCTTCCCATATGACCAAGCCCCTCCTCCACCGTATCAAGTTGTGACGACACAAATCCGATAGGTTGCAAGTATACAACGCCGCTTCTCTCTATCTCCTCTTTTTTTTATTCTTGATTTTTTTAAACGATTCTTACAAAAACCAGAATCATTTTTTTAAAATTTCAAATCTCTATTTGATTGGAAACGTGTTAATCGAATTTTATATACTGAATTGATGGTGGATTCGGATTTGTGTCTGTGGGAGGGAGCCCCCAATTGGTGCTTGTTTATAAAGAACTAATGTCAACCAACAACGACTTCGATTCCGTTTGATGCTTTGTTTTTTATTGTCTTTCCGGGCAAGTTTTTTTTTTTTATTTTTTTATTTTTTTTGAGTTGCCTAATGAATTTGTGGATGGATTAAACTCTTTTTTCTTTTTTCGAACAATATGGTGGGGAGTGAAAGTAGCCATGTGCGATCTGGGGATATAGAATGTGAGATGGTGGTGGTCTTTTTTAATTGTTTTATTAGAATTTCCTTGTTCTATTAAAAATCTAGTTATTTCTTTCTATGTTTGGCAGATTTAAATTCATCTTGTTTTTTCTTCTTCCAACATGAAAAGCAAGTTTTTGTAAACATGAGATTGAAGAAACTTACATGAGAAAGTAAAGGAACAGGAAGAAATCTCTGTTTCCTTTTTAAGGAGTAGTTGTTTGTGGAAGGTTCTTTGGGAAAAAATTATTTATTTAGAAAAAGTTTTTGAAAAAAAAGTACTTATCATTAAAAATCAAAAGAATGATTAAATAAAAAGGTTGTGTCTGGGGCCCACTGGACACGCATCATCAGCACAACAGTTCACCGGCTATTATGTTTAAAAAGGACAAAGTGACCCGGTAAATTAAGAGTTAAGGGACACCATGAGTAAAAAAAAAAAACAAAGAGGAACAACAAATGCAAAATCAATTAAGTAGAGGGATACAAAAAACTTTTTTACCCAATGCAATTAAACACGTGGTGATTTATCTCTACATATAGAATTTTTTATACAATTTTTTTTCTTTTTTTCAGATTTCCTTCTTGTGGAAGCCGCCTATCAAATAGCATGCTCCATTCATATTACCAAAAATTGAATCCTGCTTGATGTTTAAAGGTCCCCGCCCTTCTCCTTTCACATCATCAAATTCCCTTCCACTATCACTATCATTATATAGAAAGCGAGTGCCAAACCAATCTTTCTTTTGGTGCTAAATAATGTAATGAACATTAATCAGAAACCATCCAATTCCAGAAATGTTTATAGATCGAATCGAATCGTGGAAGTATTCATAGCGTTCGTAGTTCAATATATCTTATATTTCGATGCGCAAGTCAGCCCGTGTTACACACACGGGGTCGACACACGGGGTCGACTGGTTTATAATAATGAAAGAGCAGCCTAAAATAGCACAACTAAGCTTATATATGAGCTCAATTACTCTTTTAAGTATGTTTGAATAGTTTTTTTACTCCAATGGAAGCCTCTCCCTTAATCCATCATTTAGCTCTGGTTTTAGATAATAAGCATGCCATATGTTATTCAGATGCCTCATTTCTTCATCTCAGGTACATATAAGGGAGGCACGCTAATGATTTGCACAAGGAAAATAACAGGCAAAACAAGATTAGAGAGGACTTGAGACGGCATTAATTAAATCGAGGAGGAGGAGGAGGCTCACAATATGCTTTGAATAAAATGGACGGTCTGCTACATCTCCTTACTTGAAATAGAAAGATCTTTCTGGACAAAGAAAATGACTACAGGAGCTGCCTAAGACAGGTTCTCTTCCCCAACCAAGGGGCTTTGGGGGAAAAGCAAGCGAGTGTCATCCCGGCAAACAAACCATCCAAGCCACCCCCAGAACACGGTGAAAAAGTTCCCTTTTTTATATTTCCAAGAACTACTTATGATCTGAGACTCTCTATCTATTGTCTTACTTTCGGCATCTCTATTTACGAGGAATTGCTAAGTAGGCGTACTGGTTGTCTCTGCATTCCCTTGGCTTCGATGTCAGTTAAGAAGGAAAGCCATCTCCATGAGTACGAACGAGCGGGATCCAACTCCTGTTTTGATTTGGATCCCGCAGTAAGGTGGTCATCCTGGTTTTAGGCTGAGACATAGGTTATCATGTACGCATATCTCTGCAGAGGATGATACGAGTTATCTTTCCTAACCATTGTACAGTTTAACAATTTTGAATAATAATAATCCCTCGTTAGTATCAAAAAAAAAATCCTGTTTTGATTTGACCTAAACTTAGGAGGCTCAGCACCTGACCTAAACTTAGGAGGCTCAGCACCTTCCACACTGGAGAATCTGAAAGAAATTGGAAACTTCAAACAGAGATTGATGGTACCGGTTTGGTGGGGGAAACACCATAGCTTGCTAGACACATCGGAGGCGACCTTCCCATCCAAGCTAAATGTCAAGAGGACTAAAGTACCCCACGGAGCACCACCAAATTCAGTAAAGACCGGATCTCTATCTTGGTAAAGCAAGAGCATACGGAAAACGGGATCTCCTTCTTGTGTTTCGGGAGGATAAACGATTGCTTCTGTGAAGCACGTGACAGGGTCAGGAGGACATGGAAAAGAACGGGCTCAGCTACCTTGTTGGGGAGTGGATTGGAACGTTGGTATAAACACCTAATTATCGTTCTATTTAGTCTCATCCTGTTTTTCACTTGCTTCTTTTTCTTGGGGTCTGTTGTTGTTCCCTTGAGGTCTTTATTGGGTACATAATTAGTCATCATCTCTAAATTTCTTATTAAATGTCTATTTACGAAATAGAGAGAATAGCAGTTAATCCTAAATTATTAAATTTTGATACAAAGCATAGACCCAATTATATTCTTTGAAGATAATTTAATCCTAATTTATGCTGTTGGACACTTAATTTCATCCAATGTCTGTGTGGAAATATGGTATCTTAGTTTTTCTTTTTCAATAATGTAAATGAAAACCAACCCAAACATGAAGGGAAAAAAAGTTAAAAGATCTCTTAGATTAAGATAATAGAGATTCAAATTTCCTTGGGTCAGATATACAATAAAGTATCAATAAGGATATTATCTCAAGGTGGAAGCTGGTGTGGAATTGGTTAGTTGACTACGTGTTCCTCCTGCAGCAATTGGAAAAATCATATTAAATTTCATCCCCGAGAACAAATAAATGGATAGAATTAAGAGGAGAGAAACAGCTGCCAAAGGGACGGAGTTTTTATGCAAACTAGTGCAACTCCCCGTGTTACACACGGGTTTGAGCCGCGGTTGAATTAGGCCGTGTTACACACGGGTTTTCTAAGAACCTATACTATTTCGATTAATTTCTAATGTTAATAATTATTTATTAATTTACGGATTATTTGATATCCTAAAAAATTATAGCACCAATTAATCCGAGTTCAAATAGTTATTAACGGTGACCACGTCATTTTTTCACTATAGATAATATTATCCGGATGATTTTACTCATATTATGTGTAAGATTTTATACTAATATGTTTAAAATTGTGTGGTAGAGATATTAAGTTTATTACATATTAAATTTCTAATATTTTCATTTTTATTTTCCATATAGAATTAATTTTTTTGTGATTAAGTTTTCCCAATAAAAATTTAGCCATAACATATTATTTGGAGCATTTTTGTCCATTGTTTCTTAAAGGAAATATAACTTCGTAAAGATATTAAATTTTTAAAATTGTCATTTTTATTCTCTACCATATATATTTTTATATAACTTATTTTTATGTGTGATTTTTTAAAATCAGAAATTGCAATGGCTTTATTTTTAAATTATTTTATTTATCTAAATTTTATATTTTCCAAAATTTTCCTTCTTGCAAATTTGCAACAATTTTTGGGTGAAAGGAATTATTTATTTATCTTTTGGTGGATTAATTGAATTTAGTTCAAGTTTTCTTTCCTAAGTTGGAATTTCTTTGAAATAGAATATTTTTTAGCTGTGAAAGACATTAAATACATACTTTTTGACTGGAGCCAACCAAGATTCTCATCATATGGTCCTAGTGAGCTGCTCCATGTTACATGGCGGGTAAATCCTGTGAAATTGAACTTCCATTTGTTTTAATATTTATTGTTATATTTTTTTAATTAAATTTGTGATGGTTTATTTTTTATCAAAATATTACGCTATTCAATTTTTACAAAATAATTTATGTTAGTTATATACTCTTATTTCACCTTTTTCTACATAAAAAGTTTATAAATTTTAAGTTTTTAATTGTTTTCTTTCATTCTATAAATTTATATTTCTGTTACTTATAATATGAAATTTTTATTTTGTTTATAGCATAAGAATAATAAATTAAATTAAATTATAAAAAATTTTAAGAGGAAATAATAGTTATTTTTATATTTATAATTTATTTATTTATATTTTTTAATTATACATAACAATTCACTTATTTTTATTATTTTACCTTAAATTTTTCTGATATGCATGAAAAATAATATCACTCTGGATATATTTTTTATATAATTATTTTTATATAATTCTATTTTATATAAATTAAAAGTTTATCTATAGTCATCTTTTATACTATGTTTTATTCCACTCCGTTGAATTATTAAACTTCAAAAGTTTTTATAAAAAATCATATAAATTAATTTTTATTTATTTTCTCTAAGAAATTATTCTATCAGAATTTATATTCATTTTTTATTCCTTATATAATTTTTTAATTTTTCATAAAATTTTTATTCATCTATAATAATTAACATAAAATAGTATTTTTTAATACAAAAATCATATAAATTAATTTTATTTGTTTTCAATAAGACGTGATTCTATTTTAAATTTTAATAATTGTTTTTTTATAATATTATTCTATAACGCACTTACATTTGTGCCTTTCATTTACTACCTTTACCTCAATTCCATAGAATTTATATTAATTATTTCCAATTTGTTATGCAGCATTATATATTTTTAAAATTTTATTTTAGTTCTCAATTATTTCTATTTTCTTCCATATATATCTTATTTATTTTGATATATAAGATATCATAACATATTCTTGAAAATTTTTTTAAAGTCAATATGATATCGAAAAATATGGGTTGAAGATTTACATAATTTTAGAGAAGAGAGAATTGAGATTATGGAATGGTGTGTTTCTGTTGCTTTTTATACTTGTTGGGGATAGATTGCGTGAGTTAATGCGGTCGAATTTTATATTTAATTTCCTATATTTTAGAGCTTTTAAATTTTGAAATTTGGCCGTTACATACCGTTTTGGCAATTGCCATAATTACCAAGTTTAATTCGTGGTTTATAATTGCTATTTATTTTGGATGGGCAGATTGCCATTAATGAGCCGTGGCCATTTAATTACCCAATAGCAAGAAACGTTGATAATGAAACTTTATGTCAGAGAGCATTATTGTCATACATGAAATGTTTGCAATTCATCATTATGTTGGTAATCAATGTGAAACGAAACCCCAAGAACTACAAATGGAAGCTTGCCACGTGCCAGCTCCACAATTGCCAGGTGTCCTCACCATGTTGAGGTCTCTGCTTTAATATAATATAATAGATTGCTGGTACGTAGTAGGAATGGACCAAGTACACTCCATTCTCATCATTCCATTCCATATTGGAGTATAAAAAGTAGAGTAGATCAAGGCATAACCAAAATGGATATATAGGAGAGCAAAGTAAGGAATTCCAAGAAAATTTAGGAAGAACCGAGTTAACACTGGGAGACATGTCTTACACGAGAAGGCAAGCAAGGGAGAACTTGAAATAAATAATGTCTTACATATTAATGGTAGGATTAATTGAGAAAGTTGGAAGAGAGGCCCGGGTTGCATTCCTTCATCTCAGGTACATATATATAGGGGAGGCACTCTAATGATCTGCACAAGGAAACTAACAGGCAAAACAAGATTAGTGAGGACTCGAGACGGCATTAATTAATTAAATGGAGGAGAAGGAGGAGGAGGCTCACAATATGCTTCGAAGTAAATGGATGGTCTGCCGCCGATGGCACCATGGGAAGGAGAAAATGCTGTAGCACATGTTTCATACCATGTGTGCGTTTTGTCGACCACGGGTTAGCTAGAGTGTGATCTCAACTTCTAGCTGTGTGAGACTCGGAGCTTCTATGATGGCTCTACCTTATGTACCCTTAGTACTCCTATCAGAGACTTGAGATTCGGTTTGATGGTCGCTATCTTAGTATGTTGCATAAGGACCATGTAGATAGATTCGGTCTGGCGGGGCATGTCTAGAAAAGCGAGTTGAGCCGGGTCAAGGGAATCGTGAGAAGAGGAAGGTCATAGACGGAATCACATTAGTCTTGTATTCACCGGTGCACCAGTTATGACGTACGGTTATAATTGTGAATACATCACTACAAAAAAAGGAGGAAATTACGGGGGTTTTTTTATACAATTTGCGGAGGTTTTGACCCCCGCAAATTGACTTTGCAGCAATTTGCGGAGGTTTCAAAAACCCCCGCTGTTACCACTCCCACAAACAATTTGCGGGGGTCATTAAGGTGACCTCTGCTGCACCCCCCGCAAATTGACAAATCAATTTGCGGGGGTCATGACCAACCGCCGCAATGTGATTTCCAACCCCCACAAATTGATAAAACGTAAGGGCATATTGTTGCTCTTCCGACCCCCGCAATTTGACAAAATTTTCAAAAAAAATTGCGGGGGTTTTAACCCCCACAATCTTTTCTTTTTCCCCCAAAAATTAGTATTCAACTATTTATATTTCCGTTTCTTTTTCTATTAATTGCAATCAAGACACACAAAATAGTACCAATAACACAATTGATGACAAAAGAATAAATTTTATTAAATAATATAAAGTCAGTCACATAACTTGAATTAAAATTTGAAATCAAAATATTACATAATTAGTCAAAGCATTACATAATTGAGCATGAGTCCTAATCTAAGTCCTCAACTGGTTGATGATCTCCCGCATCCGGAAAAATGTTAGCCTGCAAAAAATAGCACAAATGATAGAGAAAAATACAGTGAAAATGAGAGTAAGAAACATGAATAAAATTGAATGAAAATGAAATGTTCAACTAGTTCACCCAGCTTCAGCCTCTTTCATCTCAACCTATATCATCACAAAAATTATACAAACAATGTGCGGCAATAGCACGAAGCAAAGAAAAGAACTTGAGGCGATGCTATGGGTAATCTTCAAAATTTTTGGTTATCATCTGCAGTAAAAACGAGTCATAACAGAAAAACACCTTATAAAATGCTCATAACAAAATTTATCCTCAGATGCACATCTGTACAAAACGTATAAGCATTAAAATTGACATGCTAAATTATGCTAAATTATTTGAAGGGGCAGAAAAACAAGAAAGGGCCTGACTATAATGCTGAAATTTTACATCATTTTTCTTACCTCTAGTGTACACTGGAAGACAGCTTCAAATATGCGAGGCACGTCCTCAATCATAGCAGCTTTGTACCTTTCAAAACAAAAGATTATCAATAGAAAATGATTGGTTATAAAGCAAGTCCTATTCAAAAGATATATTTTCATAGTTCCAAGTAGAAGCAGATATGAAGAAGATTTGAGGCCAATGAACATAGTATGCCCCATTTAACAATGTACGGAGCAACTCTCATTCTCACTCTCACAATCCTAGTTTGACTAGTAAATGCTGAATATCTATAATGCAAGAAATTAGATTGCACTGTCTGCTTTCCAGAAACTAGAGAGTCTAACTCTAGCCTAATTCCACAGCGAATGATTAATAAGATTGGCACCCATACA